>JARHVA010007204.1:0-102500 GCA_037957365.1 Torreya grandis | reverse complement strand
AATATTTCCTTTGTGTAATTTATTGAAATTAAGTTACAATATTTCAATATTTGTTACAGTTAAAACTATATGGGGAAAATAGTATAATGTTTGAGATAGAGTCATAAATTACTGTGAAGTGTCTCTCATGATTTGGCTACACCATTTATCACTATTCTAATGTGGATATGCTTACTACACTAGTTTAATATAATTTAGGACTTGATGTTCATGTTTTGTACTCATTAAATTTATATAAATATACCATTTCTATTATAATTACAATTAAATTTTTTTATGGAATACTCATCTCTTGTATAAATTATTTAGATTCTCTTATATATTTTACTTGTGCAAGTTTGATTAATTGGTTATGTTATACCTCCTTCGGGATGTTCCCTTTTTGTAGATGCTTTGAATTCATGTTTTATGATTTTTAATTTATTTAAAGGTTATCCTCTCCATGGAGTCAACTTGAATTCACCCATATAATTAGAAAGTGATGTTGTGTTATCTCATTTTCCATAAAGTTACTACCCTTATTTTAGAGACTATTATTTGGCCCTTTGAATTAGTGAAATATTTAAATTCTCATGTATCCTAATGCATTTGAATATTTTTGTGGTTATATCTCTTTTAGTTTACTTCATGAACTTTGTTCTCTCACTCTCTACTTCACTTATCTTGGCCATTTATTATCTTCTCATCATATATCCACTTAACACACACACACACTCTCTCTCTCTCTCTCTCTCTCTATATATATATATATATATATATATATATATATATATATATATATCTCCCTCTCTCTCTCTCTCTCTCTCACACACACACACACACACACACACACACACAAGCATGCGTGCATGTGCATGTGTGCACACGCACGCACACACACACACAAATGCATGCATGCACACACATACACATAAACATGTGCACGTACACGCGCGCAAACACACACACATGCACACATACATGCACATGTGCATGCGTGCACACACACACATACACACACATACATAATTACATCCTCACGCATGTCAATGGAGCCTTTGAGACCAATATATGGCATAAGTTGTAGTAATGGTCCTAAAATGCAATTTTTTTATAGTGAAGATACAAGTTCTTGAGCTACATCTAGAATTTATGTCTTTGGGACATCTAGGTGAAAATATATCACTTCAAACATGGCTATATAGGAAAATGACATGTGATTTCATGATCATGACATCCAAATCCATCTAGATGAATGTTTTCAAACTATTCAAGAGTTTGGAAACATTGATAATAAATATTGTCAAAGTTGAAGTGGTAGTTATATAACTCTACCTTTGGTGCTTCATAGAAGGAAACTAACACTATCAACATGTTCAAGGTGGAGGATACCATTGAGGGATAGGTTTTTGGCCTCCTATCATGCCTGGTCAATAAAATCACTTCTCTTTTCATCATCAATAAAACCTTAAACCTATAATAACTAAGTAATTTTATTAATCTTATCTTAGCTTTAATAATATGAAATTATTTACTAATAATGTTAACTGCATGAAGGTGGAAACTTATTTGGCACCACTAACTTACAAAAAAATTATTAGTAATTAAAAATAAAATTTATATGTACTACCTATTAAATGAAAAACATTTGATACAATTGATTACATTTACATTTGACAAGTCAACATACCTTTAAATTTTAGTCCAATTAACCACTAGGATTTTCTCTAATCTTGATAGTGGCAAGAATAGCTTCATGGTATGACTCACAAAATTTTAATAGATTTATTTTTAATGGCAACCCATGATATTTGATCAATTGAATATTTATTTCAAGATCTAAATTTGAATAGTGAAATATCTTCCTATGAATTTCAAAGTCTTGAAAAGACCACACATCTAAATTTTTGATAGGATATCATTGAAGCCAAGTTTTAATGACTACCAAAAACCTAGTGGGATAGTCAATATTTTCTTCATTTATGATTAGGGAAGTCAATATTTTTATTTTCCTCTACACATTGACATAAGTACTAATCTATTACCTATTTTTTTCCTCATCTACAATAACTACAAAAACATTCTTTGTATCATGAAAAAATAATTTATAGTAAGACTATCAAGATAGATAATGAGAATAAATAGTACATAATGATTAATATTCTACTTGGTTGCACTAAATTAGATACATGTTTAAAGTCCTATGATGATGTCATATTTGTAATTTATAATGTTGATGGAACCTAATATGTGTCAATTGGAATTAGAGGTTTGTAGTTTCATTCATCCACCCACTATTATGACTCACACTCATTCCAAATAGAGTGCATACATGCAGAACATAAACATGCAAAGTGTCTAATATAAATATTCCAAGAACATACATTATATCTATAAAATGAATGGATATCACTTGATATCATTATAGCCATACAATCCTCATAATTTTCCAAGTGTTCTTCCTCTTATAACCAAAAACTTCTATGAATAATATAATTTCCTTGAGCACCATGGCACATGTTCTCATTACACCATTCAAAAATGGTTTTTGCATAAGTAAAAATAGAACCATATTCATATTTTAATTCCTATATTGCAATGGATTTTTTTACACATGATACGACACCATCATGATCTCCTTTTACATGTCCAACCTTAGTGAAAATTCAAATATGTTCTATGATAGTGGTAACATACATCCTGCTTAACTACTAAAATATATGTGCGTTATTGAATTGAAAAGTGTAATTATCTGACCAAATGCAATGTTGATCAAAATTAATTTTTGTATCAATCAACTATCCATATAACATCTCAAAACAACTTTTCACATAATTTTTACAATGTGATTTATCATAACTAACATAGAAATGACACTCCCTTAATGTTGTTTGATTTTGATCTATATTATTAGGTACATGAATAAATGCTATATACATGAATATGGAAACTTGTATTTATTTTTAATACTATGAATAAACTTCCATTTTTGGTTTTAATGTGTAATTATCAACAAATTCAACTACTAAAACAATCAAACCAAGTGGGAATGTTTATTTTGTTAGCTTTAAAGGTTCATCCAACCATCTATCCTTATGTGTGTGTGTTTACGTACTTATTGATAATTTATTTCCTAAATTTGACCATAAATTCTAAAATAGGTATCTATTTTGTAACAAGATCATACCTTTTATAGTATTTGACATTTTTTATATGATATGTCATAGATTTTTATTTACTCAAACTAACTACTTTCTAATCTCCTCACAGATACATTTTTTTAAATTTTGGCAGTCCACCATAAATGCTACAATTTCCATCCAAACATGATTTGTTATTAAATAACTCTCTATCTAATCTTTCATAAAAAATGGCTGGAATAAATTAACTAGCTGATTTTGGTAGAACTTCTATGCCACACTCCTACAAAATGTTGTTAGAATGTAGAATATAATGTTTATGGTGAAAAAAATCATAGTGAATTGAAAATTCAACATGTTGCCTACAATAAGTGTTGTGCATGTGATTTATTTTTACATAAAATAGTTTGGCCACCTCAAAATATCTTTGAATAATATAAATTTGTGTATATTTTCCCTAAAACTTAAAGTAAGATTATTTAGGGTTATATATAATAAATGTTTTGGATGCGGTTCATGGTTACGAGAACTAAATCTTACTTTCACTACATATCTTGAATTAGGTGAAACTATTGTATTATCTTTCCAAAATTATGCAAGTAAATATTTATGATCATTGGTTATAGCCTTATGATTTCATGGAAGTCTACTAGAGAATGCATAGATCTCAGTGGTATTGAAATCATTAAGTATTTGGCATCTTCCAATTAATTTCATTACTTTTTTCTATTTATTTCCAATTTTTTGTTAGTTTTTGAGATCAATAATTTTTTCCTTGTTTGACCACATACTACATAAGTTTTAATCATACATTGGGTAGCATTGAAATATTTTTTGTGTGATTTTAGGCCTATAGTATGATATCCATCATGTATATTTTGAACAATTTCTTTTTTTCATCATCCATGTTAGATGTTCTTAGTCTTAGGGTGTACATTGTAGGTTTCATCTTAATAAATTTCATTAACAAAAAAATTCTTTGAAATTTTTGACTATTAAAATATAATTTATCAAAGAAGTTATCTCAATTTTTCATCTAATCTTATTGAATGGTATTCAACCATTTTGATATGCATTGGTTTAAAAATGTTTCATCAACTTCAATTTAGTACTTGAATTTTCTAAGCACAATCCTTGGGGTGTTTTTAAAATGGTCAAATTTATTGAGAGGGTGTTTAAAAATCATAATGTTCATTACTATTTTCTTCATTTTTATTTTATTATTTAGTTGTAGGTTGGCATTTTATTTATTGCTACTTTAATAATTATGTGTTTTCATGAAATTATGTTCAATAATAAGGGTAAATCACGATGCATAGATTCATCATAAAAAAAATAAAAAACTTTATACTTTGAATGTGGACTTGAAACATAATTTGGGCTTATAAGTAAATATTTATCATTTTTATTCAAATTTTTATTGTTAATTTCATCATTATCTATGACATTTGGCTCATTAGGGATAGTGTCTATACCTTGTCTAGAGTGAAATTTATTGCATTAATACCTTTTGTTTTTATCTCAACTCTTCTAGTTGCTCCAATTTTTGTGCTTTAGCTTCTTGTCCTTATTTAAAAGAGCTCCATCACCCATGAATAGACAAATAAAATTTTGATTCCTTTTGATGGTGGGGACCCAAATAACAATTTGATTCCTTTTGATAATGGGGTACCTAAATAATAATTTGATTCTTCTTGTATTCATTGTGGAAAATGTAGAATGATGTATATAATGTATGTGAAGTCAAAATAATTGAAATACCCTATCAAAAAATGTTGGAGAAATACTTTTTATCCATTGATATAATAACAAATTCACTTTATAGTGTGTAAACATTATATATATTATGTCTATGTGATCATATATCATATTTTAATGATACATGATTATATTATGTGATGAAAACATATGTTATATGATTACGTGATGTAATCCATACTATGATATATTATTATTTCAAATAATACTATCTAATTACCTTAATATTTGCATTTATGATATAGTTTTAGGGTTAATTTACCCATATGTTTCATATTATACAATCAATTAGCCATAATTTAGGTTTATGGGGCTCAATTTGGCACAAATCACATGTTTAGTTGCACTAATTGACTAATTAGATTCATTCATGACTAATTTGGGCTCAAATCATGTCTATAATTACATCAATAGACTAATTAGATTAATTCATGACTAATTTAGCCCCAAATCATATCCTACTCTTATATATTTAGGTTGAAGTGGCTTGAATTGACCCCAATTTCCTTCTTGATGAATTGGTAGAATTTTTTTTATAATGATATTGGGGTTAATTGGCCCAAAAATTACTTATATATTTTCAAAATTAGGTTCATGATGTTAAATTTCATCCAAATTTCATCAATCATTAGAACAGTGGACTAATTGGGTAAATATGTTAGGAAACATGAGCTAATTTAGCCATTTGAATCACATCATAGACTCAAATTTAGGTTTAATGTGTTTATATTAGCCACAATTACCTTCATGTTTGCATTTTTAATAAAATTAAGGTTGATTAAGCCATATGTTTCATCTTATACAATCAATTGACCCATAAATTAGGTTTACAGGGTTTAATTTTGTCCAAATCATGTCCCTAATTGCACCAATCAACTAATTAGATAAATTCATGACATAATATTTCATATTTTATCCCAAGATCATGTCATGCTCTTTTAGTTAGGTCAAAGGGGCTCAAATTAGGCCCAATTTCCTTTAAGATTAAATTGGTGGACTATTTGATTTATTTTATTATGATATTAAGGTCAATTAACACCCAAAATTACATCTTATATGGGTAAAATTAGGTTCATAAGGTTTAATTTCATCTAAATTGCATCATTTATTCCAATAGTTGACTAATTGGCTAAATATGTTAGGAAATATGGGCTCATTTAGCCCCAAATCACATCCTATACTTGTAATTAGGTTAAATGGGTTCATATTACCCCTAATTACCATCATGTAAATACATTTATGATAAAATTAGGGTATAAGGTTTATATTTGTGATATAATTAGGGTTTATATTAAATTAGGGTTTAGGGTTTAAGGTCAACATGTTAGGAAACATGATCTAATTTAGCCCTTTGAATCACATCCTAGATTTACAATTAGGTTCAACTAGTTCAAATTAGGCACAATTTTCTTCATGTTTCTATTTGTGATAAAATTAGGGTTTTTCAATAAATAAATTAATTTTAATACGTTCAATTTATCCCAAATCACATCTCTAATTGAACCAATTGACTAATTGGATCAATTCATGACAAAACTAGAGCTAATCTATCCTCATATCACATCTTGCTCTTGTAGTTAAGTCAAAGGGTCTTAAATTGGCCTCAAATTCCTATATGATTGAATTAATCAACTATTTGGTTCATTATATGATGACATTAGGGTCAATCTAACTCCAAATCACATCATATACAATTAAAAATAAATTCATGTGGCTCAAATTTTTAAAAATCATGTCATTAAATGCACCATTTGACTAATTGACTCAATATATGATGAAATCAAATCCAATTTATCCTCAAATCATGTTATATATTTTAAATTAGGTTTAAGGTCATCATATTCACCCTAGTTGACTCCACAATGGAACCAATCAACTAATTCATAAATTATATGATGGCATTCAAGTTTGTTTAGTCCAAAACCACATCTTATACATGCCAAACTTGGATATGTAATTAAACCAAATGATTCTCTACTTCATTCTCTTATGTAATTATAGTATATCAAGCCACAAATCACATTTTATAGTCATGAACTTAAGTTTAAGGGGCTCAAATTATCTCCAATTGCCTTCATATTCAACCATTGGTCTATTTGGCTTATTTAGTTATGAGAGTAGTGTCTACAGGCCCAAATTAAACCCTTTATAGTCAAAATTAGGTTCATAAGGATGGATTTCACTCAAATTATATCATTGATTGCACTAATTCACTCAACCTAAGCTAATTTATCCTTAAATCACATCCTATACATTTAATTATGTTCAAAGGGTTCAAATTGATTTTAATTTACTCTACCATTAAAATAATTAACTTATTCATTCATTTTGTAATGAAACTAGGCCTAGTTAAACCCTAAATCATGTTTTATATAATCAAAATTATGATAGTGAGCATAAAATCACCAAAATTGCATCACTTTATCCATGATGTCCTTTTTTGGTAGTGTATATAATCACACTCTACTTTAAAATAAAAATATACAAAATTATAAATGTGAACTAAATAAGTATAAAAATGTATGTGTGTACTAAATAAATATAAACATGAACTAAATAAGTATAAATAAGTGTATATCATGATACATAAATAAGCATTAACATGTATGAGCATATTAAATTATTATTTTTGATTCTATGTCAACAAAACAAGGACACATTATAATGCATATGAGTTATATAAAGTACATGCTTTGCTTTTTTTAATTCAAAAACCAAGACTTTTGGCTCAAAAATGGCTTGGATTCCTGAGCCAAAATCTTGGACCTATCAATAAATAGCCAAATCTAAGAGTTTTGATAGAAAATAACAAAATTCAGCTTCTATCACCAAATACATTATGAATTTTAATGAGAAAATTCATAAAATTACTACCATACCATAATGACAAACATGTTCTCTTCTTTCCAAACACATTTTTTTAAAATAATATTTGGACTATTTTAAAGTTTCAATCTATGTTGATTTCTAACTATAGATTTTTTAAGCCACTACATGTCAAAAATATACATGCATATATATGTTTGTATATCTTTTTTTTCATTGATACAAATGCAAAAAAACTATATGGTTACAAATTAGGCCTAATTGTACATGCATTAAAAAAACTACTTTTCATTTTTTTGAGGTAGTTAAGGGGACACACAACTGGCTATCCTTTTTTTTTTGTCAAATTTTAAGATTTATTTACTTTTAAAATTAATTAAAAAAACATTTATTAATTTTTTTGAAAAAATATGGGTTACAAACTAGATGATCTTATTTAAAGTTTCACTAAATAGTTTTAAACAATATTAAACAATGCTAAAAAAAATGAGGGGTTTCATGATTGACTATATACTGTGTTTTTATTAAAAAACATGAGTTCCTATTAAAAATTTAGATGTTTGACTTAGTTATACTTAACTATTTAAAAAAATAGTGTTTTGAAAAATAGACTCAAATTGATATAAATCATGTTATTACACCATCCTTAAATTTTAAGGGTAGCCATCTCAAATAATATACAAAAGTTTAAATTTCATAATTTTTAGGAAAAAAATGTCCATGATTAGGCCCATTTTTATCCCCCAACTTTGAGCTACCCTACAGAATAAATCACAAAATATCTAGGCTTGTATCTACCCTTAGTCTTGAATAATGGTAATTTTTTTTAACCTTTTAGGGTTTACTATATAAATTGTAAGATAGATTAAAGGGTTGGGTCTATTTTTAACTTAGAATTAAATTTGAATATATTGATTCTATGTATATTTTAAAAAATAGTAAATATAAGGGGAAGTTAGACTTATTTGGATATAGATAGAGTTTCTCACAGATCTAAATACTAGAGATGCCTAAGTAGATAGATATGAATCTTTCATCTATATACTATTTTTCATGATATTATTTCATATAGTAGCACCCCATTAGGACAATAACACCATATGGTGCTAGTGTCCAAACCTAGCGCTAGTGTCCCTTCTATGGTGACTATTTACAACTTTTAAAGAAGTTGTGGGGGTTCTTGAGAGTCTTATAAGTGATTTACTATTACACAAGGGCTCGTCTGTGTCACTATTTAGGCCGATTCTTATCCAAAACCCTAATCGATACCTACACACATTAAATAATGAAATAATCAAATACAAAATGAAAGGGAAAATTGGGTTATTGTATGTTACAATCATATGAATCAGAACCCCTATTATCTTGACCATTGCCTATATTAACCCCAATGTTAGGGATCTCAGATTGTATGTAGTTCTCCCTTAGGGAATGTGTACCATCAACTTACATGATATGCTAAGATGAATTTTTCCTAGGCCCCTATTTGATAAAGCATACAAATGTCTAAGTGTGAATGTTGAGTAGTATGCAACGTATTTGAGTTGTACTATTGATTGATTTTATGTAAACAATGCCATAATAGTAAGTTATAGATGTAAAATGCCTTGTGAGGTTCTTTGTATATGAGGTTCTTTATTATGAATATAATACCTTGTTCTCTATCCAACAAGTCATGAAAAAGATATTAAAAACATAAGGGATGGGCAATGGAGGGGTTAGGACTAAAACACAAGTGAAAGGGCGCATTATACATTGAAGGAAAAAGTGGATA
Organism: Torreya grandis; assembly: GCA_037957365.1. Lineage (NCBI taxonomy): Eukaryota > Viridiplantae > Streptophyta > Pinopsida > Cupressales > Taxaceae > Torreya > Torreya grandis. The sequence goes on along the minus strand of JARHVA010007204.1, from coordinate 93,023 downwards.
GTAGCATCAGGTGGACATACTATCCTAAAAATTGAGATAATGTCCAAAGGCTCAAAATAGAGCAAAACTTAAGGATGATAGGTTAGGGGCCTATGGGACTAGGATAAGGTGATTAATGACTACTAGGGTTGTCAAAATAGTGAGAGAAAGGTATAAGAAAGATCAAAACACTCAAGGTGACCATGAAACAAGGACTATAACCATCAATAAGACCCTTTGTGTGAAAGAGAAATAAAAGACATAGTACTTGTGGTTGCTTGACCAAATTAGGGTGTTTACATTTCCCCCTTTTTATTTTAGTAATGCAATGAAATGGAAGTATTAGAGTAAAATAAATTAGAAATGCATACCTGTAATTACCTATGTGAATGTAATATAAAATTTTCCCACTTCTTGTCTAGAGAAGTGGATGAGAATTAGAGTGCCATACATTAAAGGAAGCATATGCTATAAATGCCCCCTATACTAAAACTTAGCTTGTAAGTTAAATGTGTGAAGAAACAAGACTAGCTTATGCCCACTCTGAATCTATATATTATAAACTAAATATATGGAGAAATAAGGCTCTCTTTCCCCCATTTAAAATATAATTAATTTAAATTATAGGTTTAGATAAATAAGGATCACTTTCCTCCACTCTGAATCTAAGTAATGTACATTGTAGGTGTAGAGGAACAAGGCTCACTTACCCCCACTTTGAATCTAATTAATGTAAATTAAGTCTGGTGTGCTAGTATGGATCAAATATTACAAATGACCTTATGATCCAAACTGGTGAAAACATTGGTGTAACATGATAAATATGAAAATGGGAAACAAGAACATGCACTATGCATCATGCCCCCTAACCCTGATATTTGAGTGATGTAGTTGTGTATTTGAATATCTAAATGAATTAGTATATGTGTGTCAAAGATATATATCTAAATAAATCATATATATGAATATCTATGTAGACTTGTGTGTCTGTATATCTAAAAATCTATAACTAAGGATGCCTATATAAACCTGTGTGTTTGTATATTTGAAAATATGTAACTCTGGATGCTTATGTAAAAATATGTAGACATGTACATCTATATCTATAAATAATCTATGCAATTTAATTATTGTGTAAAATTTTATAGACATGCATGTCTGTATCTCTAAATAAGCTATGGAACTAAATGCCTATGTAAAATCGTATGTTAGCATAATATAAATAAGCTATGTAACTAAATGTTTGTGTAAACCTGTGTAGAATTGTATGTCTATATATCTAAAAATATATAGCTCTAGATGTATATGTAAACCTATTTATACTTTTATGTCTATATATTTGAATAAGTTGTGCAACTAAATGTCTATTGAAACTTGTGTAGACCTATATGTCCATATATCTAAAAATCTATAACTATGTATACTCATATGTCTAAAAAATATGAATGTAACTCTATGTGTCTAAAGCAATCTATGCATATTGATCCCCTTTTTGGTGAGAGAGATGAGACTATTAGGAGGATATGTGACCAAAAGTGGGAAGGATCAAATTTTCTTTTGTTTACTTGGAAATTATGATATTGTATTAGATTTAAATAATCTATTAATTATGTCAGAGTTTTATAATTTATTGTGTAGTTATAGATGTATTTGATTTGTTGTATGGTTAATAGAATGTAATTATTTTTGTCATTTTTATGTTTTAAAATAACAAGAGGATTAGTTTCATCAAGTCCCATGTGTAAGAAATACTTCATGAATCAGAGCTATGGTTATTGAGATATGGCAATAACAAGGTAAGAATAGTTAGGTTTTCATGATGTAAAATATTTGAAAAATGGATTTCGAGATTCATCATGTGATAAAAAATGTTATCTGACATTTTGAGTACCAAATGTGTACTCATCCTTAGGGAAATAAATAATAAAATAAAGTGTTATTCCATGGATTAAATAACCCCATCCAACCCCACATATATAATGTTAAAAAACACAAAGACATGGAGAAGGTTGGCCACCTTAAAAGATAAATGGAATAAAGACAAATATTTTTTCACCTTTCTTTAATATGACTTAAAATAGGTTTCCATTAGATGTCAATTCCAATTCCATTATCTCTATTGAGCTTATATGGTCTTTTTTCAATTTTGATAGTTTATCTAATTTTCCATTTCCAATAATTATATTCATTAACAATCAATTTTGATTCATTAATGTTGACTTGGTTTTTAATATTTATGGAATGTTTAGTGAAGGTAGAGGACTCAATACATGATATATTAATGTCATTTGTATGTTCTTTTAATCTCATCTATAGGGACCAACCAATTTCTCCAATATATGGCTTACCACATGAACAAGGAACCACATAAACACCCTTTTTATATTTTATGTTAATCATATCTTTAGCATGATTGAAGGACATATAAAGAGTGATAAGTGGTTTAAAAGTGATTTGAATCCCAGCCTTATTTACAATTCTATCAAATTTTTCTGATAATTAGAATATTTAGAGAATTACCATTCCATTTGTTAAAGGCATTTTAGAAAAAAATTACTAAAATTATAAAGAAGGCTGGGATTCAAAATGCTTTTAAACCACTTATCACTATTCATACATCCATTGATCATGATAAATATATGATTAAAACAAAATATAAAAATGATGTTTATGTGGTTCCTTGTTCATGTGGCAAACCATATATTGGAGAAACTAGTCGATCCCTACATATGAGATTAAAAGAACATACAAATGAAATTAATAGATTGCATATTGAATCCTACACTCCTTAAATACTAAACACATGGTCAAAATTAATGAAGTAATTTTGATTGTTAATGAAGATAATTATTGGAAATGGAAAATTAGAGAAACTATCAAAATTGAAAAAATACCATATAACCTTATTAGAGATAATGGAATTAGCATTGGTAACTCATGGAAACCTATTTTAAATCATATTAAATAAAGGTGAAAAAAGATTTGTCTTCATTCCATTTATATTTTGGAGTGTCCAACATTCTCCATGTTTTTGTGTTTTTAAACATTATTTATGTGGGGTTGGTTGGGGTTGTTTAATCCATGGAATAACACTTTATTTTCTGCTTTCTTTCCCTAAGGATGAGTAGATATTTGGTACTTGAAACATCAGATAACATTTTTGGTCACATGATGAATCCCAAAATTCATTTTTAAAATAAAAAGATAGTTGTAATAATTGGAAAAATTGGTGTGTAGGGGTAACCTTAATAGGGTGATATTGAGCTATTTTGAAATACTCTCAATTAATTTACATCATTTAAGTGACAATAAGTTTAATTCTAAGGGAGAGAAAACATGTTGAGGAGATAAAATGCTAGGTTCTCATGCTATGAGGAGGTTAAGGCACTTATTCAAGCTGGGGAAAAGGTTCACCTGGTAAGGGACCCTAAATTTTCCTATTTTTCATCATTGTAGTTATCTGTATTAGTGTTTTTTTTTGAGAAAGGATATTTTTGGCTAGTTTTATAAAAGGTGGCACAACTATCCCACTTTGGGTGTTAGTTTCTAGTTTTAGAACTACTATCTAGAGTGTGGTGCTACTGTCTAGTGCCATGGAAAGTGAAAGTATCTAATAGGCCCCTAAATATGGTGCTCAACATTTTTTTACCATTTTTTTAATTCAATTTTTGATTTTTGGCATTAGTTTTTGTTTCACTGATGTTATATTTGGTTTAAATTTTTGTAGGTTGATGCCCGTATGAGGGAGTTATACATTGGTAAGATGATTGAGACTATCTAGGGTTTAACCTTGTGTCAAGAAGAGATAGATGTGCTTGATAGAGTAGGGTTATGACATGTGGATTTCTTAGAGCTAATGTTATGAAATAAGCATATGATCACTACACTATGTGAGTGGTGGAATGCAGATACATGTACATTATAGATTCAGTGGGTGAGATTACCATGACATTGGAGGATTATATAGGATCTTGTAGTTGCTGATTTTTGAGCAGCGTGTTGTATTAAAGGAGGTGACTAGTTTATGAGCTATACATGGAGCATCTAGGTACTTTTTTCTATGGATATGAGTACTCACCGCATATGTAGTCAGAGTGACATACTATTCACCATAATTGTTATGGTTGATGTTCTATAGTTATGGAAGTTTCTAGCAGTGTTATTATAATCATTTATTACCATGGATATGAGTGGTGTCTCTATTTCATACAGTATGTATAATATATTTTATGACATTAAACATCATGGCATAATATATTCTTGGGGTCAGACTATATTGGCTCATCTATATAGGAACCTATACTATTTTACTTAGGAGATGAGTGGTAGAGGCATCAGTGTGTTAAAACTATTACATTATTGGGTATATGAACACATAGCTATGAGAAGGCTAGTGGCACATCCATGGGATGAATGGTCTCACCTGAAGGTATTTATAACTTGATGGAATGGGATAGGGTATGCTCTGAGGTGTTATACCTAATTTAGGAGGTTAATAGATAATATAATATTAGAGGACATTTTCTAGAGACCTTACATGGATTATCAAGGATGGCCTAAGGATAACATTCAGTTGAGGTGGATTTGAGTGAGCTATTAGATACATGATTAGTGGGATAATGTATACAATTGGTTCTAGTATGAGAGGGATACTCAATATTTTAGTGTTATATAAGATGTGCCCCCAACATCTATAGTGGTTGAGGATTTCTTGGGATCTTACAAGGCTAGGGAATAGGCCTAGGTCATCTATTACTAGCTAGCTCCTATGTCAACAATAAAATAGGATCCAAATATTGAGGTACTAGATGTGGATGATGATAGAGTGATTGAGGCCTACTTGGCTTGGTGGAGTAAGCATAGGTGGGAACCTTTATTCCTGAGAGATGGGATGGTCATAAATGAGGTGCTAGATGTAGATCCACTAAGGGCTATGGATGGTAAGTTAGATAATTTGTTTGTAAGATATGTGTAATGTTCATCATGTGTTTTGATATAATAATATTGTTATTAATTGTGTGAAAATTTTTAGGTCTAGGATATGATGTTTATTAGGAGGTCACCATCAATTCAGTGCTTTATGAATTGACATGACAAATTATAGATGATGCCATGAATGATGGATTGGTGGAGTGGGCCATGAATGTAGATGGAGTGCATGATCATTTATTTAATCATGAGATGATAGTGACTATGGAATACATGCAAGCAATAGTAGATAAAGATGAGTTATGTGTAGAGATACAGAGGTAGACCATGCCTTTGCTTGATGATCTAGGTGGGGTAAGTAGTCATATAGTAGACAAATATATATGAGTTTAATAAGAGTATGTTGAATGTAGGGTTGAGTTAGTTATGTACCAATATAGAGAATAAGTATAGTCTTAGATCAAGATCTCATGGAGATAGTGGGGCCTCTAGTTTTAGTGTTGATGTGTTTGAGAGTGAGAGTGAGGGAGCTATTCCCAATAGTAATGTTTGCATCATTAAGTGATGCATCAAATTTGTATTGAAATGATGTTACGAGTTATGTATATGGAGATGGTTTTTATTTAATTTGGAATTATTTATTGACATATAGATCTGGTTACATTGTGTAATTTTTTATGTGTTTAAAATTGGTTATTTGTTTGAAATGTTTGATGTTTGATTTACTTTCCATGGGAGTAATGTTAATTGATTTGTATGTGTTATAATTGTTTAGGCATATGTGTATTAGATTTAAGTTTTTTGTATTAGTATATGGTGTTTGTTATTTAATTGTTTATATCTCATAAAATGTCTGCATGTATATCCTATAATGTAGAGATACCCTATTTTAAACCTGATGGCATGGATAACTAATGACCATACTACTCATGATGTGTTGGTGTAGACATAGACTGTAAAAGTGGAGTTTCCTATGATGCACTATCAATGGATAATTATGTAGACTTTGATTAAAAAATCTTGATTGGTTGTCACTATGAAACTGCACTTTGAGTTTCCTAATTTCTTAAAAATATTTTAATTGGTGTTAGAAAGAAATTTGGATTCTGATATCTATACTAATATCTATAAATCTTTATCAATTATTGAATTGAAATTGTAGCCTTGGGTTGATAGTTATTCCCAAATATTTTAATCAATTGATGCACAAAAGGTGCATTTTGAGCTTTGTAATTATTTCCAAATATTTTGATTGGTGTCTATATGAAAATTATGCCTTTGGGTATATAATTGTTCTTAAATATCTTAATCGATGTATGCACTAGAGGTGTATTCTAAACTCTTTAAACTGATTACCATTGCTACTGAGGCTATGATGTAGGATATTGTTGATAAATAACTATCCTAGAATTCATAGTACTCATACAATGAGTAAACAATGGTTCCATAAAAGGAACACCATGGGATAACTCTATATTAGAGGATTATGATCTAGGGGAGTATGATGAATGAGGGCCTTATGACCCCTGTGTGAACTCTATGATGCCTCTGATAACATACTAATTGATGTGAGCTATGAGTGTATATAAATGATCATCTAAATGTCCATTAATCCAATGAAAGTGACAATAATTCTTATGTGGTATATGGTGTAAATGGTGATGTGGATGATGAGTAGTTGAAGAAAGTATAATCATACCCTTATCTAGTAGTATAAGTAAAATGTCATGAGGCCTAACCTTATCTAAAACTTTTATAACCCCTCTACATATATCATATTTGCTACTCACTATAGGTTGTGTTGTATAGAGTGGCTCTTTCTCATTACTAAGTATTTTTATTGGTTATTTAATTTCCATTAGTTTCTAAGTTGTAAGTGTAGTAGGCTCTTGTACCAAATTTGATGATTGAGGTTATAAAGGGTCTATAGCCAAATCTAGCTTTGACTATGTAATAAGTAATCCCAACTATGCCTATAATGAGATAACTACATTGCATATATGTATGGATAATTTAAATTTTTGATATAGTAATCTATCCTTGAGAGGATAAATTAAACCTCAAAAAAAGATGTATTACAATTCTAAATCCATTGGTTGATAACTTAACTAATTCAAACAAGATTTGAACTATAGAATATACTCTGAGGTAGGCTCTATCTCACCCTAGTGTAGTGAAGGTAACCTCTCATGTGTGACTATAGGTCCCTTATTTTATATGTAATGCCTAAGGAAGACTACCTCTAGTTCTTCATATGTATGTAAAGATGCACTAGGGAGTGTATGGTGCAACCAATCTAGTGCTTTGTCCTTTAGTGACTTTGGAAACAATTTTAATAGAATTAAATTGTTTATAACATTAACCATGGATTTGTCATAAGCCTAAAAATGTAAATATGGATCTCTTTGTACATCAAAGATAGGTAACACTGGTATCTAAAAGTTATGTGGAAACCACATAGTTGAAATTCTACATGGAATAGGATTATGATGGATAAAATTGGCATCAAATTGAGATTTATATGCCTCATTCTACAAATTGAAATGATGTACTTGGTTTTTTAAAGTCCCATAACATTCATTAAATAAATTAACACATGTAAATGTATATTATCATTATCTAAGGGTTCATTTAATGCTTGAATTTTATTATTTATTTTAGCCATTGGTATATAAGATTGGAAATATTGTTTAGGAAGGGTCAGTGTGCTCTCAATAACCTTTAGAGGTGTGATATATTATAATTAGTTAGAGGGAAATAAGACATCACCCTCATTTCAGTTTTTTTGAGAACTAGGTTTAATTATAGTACGGGAGGTTGAAGGGGAGTGATTGGTATCTTTAAATTTTTAGTTTGAATATAAGCTGCTTTATTTTCTAATAAATGAAGATTATACACATAATAATAAGTGTGTATGTATTTTAGAATATGATCTAATTTTTGGTTGAAAAAGATAAATATGTGAAGATAAGAAGTAGAAGTTGTTGATTGTATGTCATCTTCATCATAATCACAATAATCATCTTTATCCCATTGTTCCTCAAAATCATAATTTAATTCATTTAAAGAGTTAAGAGTATAAGTATCATTCACATGTGCATTAAGAGAATGAGAAGGATAAAATTTTAAATTTTCACTACTATGCAATGTATCATCTTGTGTAAGTGTAATTCAATGTATTTTTGCACTAGTCATTTTTGAAATGCAAGCATGATTATCATTTTATATGTGAGGATCAAGGGAAGGAGTAATAACCATGGTTTTTTAATACATTATGACATATAGGAGAAGAGTTTGAAACATGTACATTATCTTTCTATGGAAATTTATCATTGCATTTAGCTTGAAATGTGAATGAAAGTGATAAAATAATTTCATCTACCTTAGTTTGTGCATTGTTAATATGTGTAACATTATTTATATTTGCATTTTTAAATGTAATTGAGAAGGGTAAAGAAGATTCAATATTTGTATCTAATTTATTTTAAGCATGTAAAATTAGTTGAAAAAATAAGATCATATTGTAATAAAACACTACCAACGTGAGGTTCTTTTGGAATTATGTTGTTAATCTAAGTTTTATGAATAAGATAAGAGTAAGAGGAAAGAGAAGATGATTTATCTAATATATCCTCATTTTCATTAATATTATCATGTGCATAATAATCCTCATATCCATCATTATAACAATAGTCATAATCATCATCACAAATGAAATCATTATCATGTTCTAATGTACAATCTTGAAAATTAGTCCATTCATTGTTATAATCATGATAAAAATTCAAGAGTGCATCAAGTGGATGAGGGGTAGAAGAAATTTTAGATACCATTTTAAACTTACCAAAGAAGATAACATAAATAATAAATAATAAACACACAATAGGTAGAATATAATATAACATAAGTATGCGTGCAATGTGTGAATTTGTTGAATAAAGATTGTAATAGAAAATAGGGTTATTTTTGGAACCCTAGTTGCTAATGTTTGTGTGTATAAACACCTAATATGTGGATATATGGTTGTTTTGAAACTATTTAAATTGAATTAAATAAATAATACCTTATGATTGGATTAATTAAATTAACTAAATTAATCCAAAAAATTAGAAAATCAGATTTTTATAACCTTAATTTAATTTGTAATATTTAGAAGGTAAAGCCTAAGGAAAAATTAGGGTTTTTAAAGATATGTTTGAAATAATTCATGTTCACCATATGTTATAACCTTTTAGGGTTATATATATAAATCCTAATATAGATTAAAGGGTTGGGTCTATTGTTAACCTGGAATAAAATTATAATTTATTGTTCTACATATCTTTCCAAAAATATTAAATTTAAGGAAAAGGTAGACTTATCTAGATATACATAGAGTTTCTCATAGATTTGAATATTGGAAATGACTAAGAAGATAGATAATACTATTTCATTTGTAGACTATTTTTTTATATCTTACTTTAGACAGTAGCACCCCCTTAGGACAATAGCACCATGTGGTGCTAGTGTCCAAACCTGACACTAGTGTTCCTCTTATGACGATTATCCATAACTTTTAAAGAAGTTGTGGGGTTCTTTAGGTTCTTATAAGTGATTTAATATCACATATGGGATAATATATGTCACTATTTAGGGTTATTATTCTCCAAAACCCTAATGAATACCTACACACATGAAACAATGAAATAATCAAATGTAAAAGGAAAGGAAAAACTAGGTTATGGGATGTTACAATCACATAGAATAGAACCCCTATTGTATTTATTGATGGCTATATTAACCCTAATGATAAGGGTCTCATATCACATGTAGTTATCCCTTAGGTAATATGCACCATCAAATTTCATGATATACTAGGATGAATTTCTCCTAGGCCCTTCTTTGATTAAGCATGCAAATGTGTAGGTGTGAGTGATGAGTAGTATGCATAGTATTTGAGTTGTACTATTGATTTATTTTATGTAATTAGTGCCAAAATAGTAAGTTCTATATTTAAAATTACTTATGAGGACATTTACATAGGAGGATATTTGTTATGAATACAATACCTTGTTCATTGGTCAACAAGTCATGAAAAAGATATAAAAACTGTAAGAGAAGGGTCCTAGAGGGGTTAAGACTAAAACAAGGGTGAAAGGGCCCACCAAAAACTGAAGGAAAAATTGGATAATATCTCCATGTGGTTCTACTATCCTGAAAATGGTACTAATGTCCAAAGGTTCAGAACATAGCTAAAATCAAGGATGATAGGTTAGGGGCCTGTGGGACTAGGAAAAGGTGACTAGTGAGTATTGGGGGTGTCAAAATAGTAATAAAAATGTATAATAATGATCAAAATACTAAATTTGACCATGTAAACAAAGACTATAACCATCACTAAGACCCTTTATGTGAAATATCAACAAAAGACATAGTACTCATGATTTTTTTGACCAAAATAGGGTGTTTACATAAATATTCATAATTATCTTAATAAAATTTATATATTATTTTTTTGGGTCCTATGTAGACATGATAGGATTAGATCCATCTCTTATATTGCATCACTTATTTGTTCATGTAGACAAAAAACCTATCAAGTAAAAACTTATATAAATGCATTACAAAGTGCATTACTTGTCAAATAGGAACTACATAAAAAATTGGAGCTTGGATTCATTAGGGCTATTGAGGATTCAAAATGGATATCAAATATTATTCTAGTAATAAAAATACCAACATGGATCTAAGTGTGCACTAATTTTTGGGACATCAATAAATAATTCCCAAAGAATGACTTCATACTCCATAACATTGACATTATATTTGATTCAACATCATGACATGAGATGTTATCCCTTATGGTTTCTCATTATATAATAAAATTAAAATCACACTAAAAGACCAACATAAAACAACACTTAGCACACCATGGGGCACATTTTACTACCAAGTCATTCCATTTAGCTTACAAAATATGGGTGCGACATTTTAGTGAAAAATGACTATCATATTCCATGACATGCTCTATGACATTGTTGAACACTATGTATATGATATATTAGACAAATTAAAAACTAGGATAGACTAACCTACAGTATTGCAAATTTTTTTTGAAGGGATAAGTGAGTATAAATTTCATTTGAATCCTAAGAATTGTGTCTTTGGTGGTACTTCAAAAAAACTCTTGGGATTAATTATATATATGAGAGGTGTCAAGGTTGATCCAACTAAGGTAAAATCTACAAAGAAAAAAACTCCTCTAAAAAATCTCAAACAACTTCATATCCTACAAGGAAATTCAAACCATTGAATGATTCATATCACAACTTACAGACAAATGTCAAAAATTCACACATATTTTTAAAAAGGATACTATTTTTCATTGGAATTAAGGATATTAATAGGAATTTGAATATCTCAAACAATATATTTCCAATCCATAAGTATTAATTCCACCCACTCTATATAAACCATTGCTACTATACATATTAGCTACTCAATATGCCTTGGGGGATATTCTATTGAAACATGATGAACACAAAACCAAAAGAGAAGTATATTACTTAGTTATAACTTTGGTTTCCTAAGAAATAAACTACACCACAATCGAGAAAGAATGCATAGTTGTTGTCTTTGATTCACAAAAAATATAAAATGACATGCTTAACAATAAAACAAAAATCATTTCTAATTTAAATCCACTCAAATATCATATCCAAATTAGTTATTATAGGAAGAATGGCTAAATGGGTAATGTTTCTTAGTGAATTTGAAATTTAATGGCTAAATGGGTAATGTGTCTTAGTGAATTTGAAATTTAATGCCTAAATAAAAACTCTATCAAGGGACAAGTTCTTGTAGATTATTTGGCAGAGAACTTTATCAAATAAGTAGCCATTGACTAGTAGATTCCTAGATGACTACATTTTATCTCTTGATGAGTCAACATAATGGAGTCATTACTTTTATGGTTCCTTCACCACCCATGGATTGAGGCATGTCTCTTATTCCTTACACCAAAGGGTGATCTTATTCAAAGACATTTCAAATCAATTTTCTTTGCACCAACAATATCATTGAAAATGAATCCCTCATTTTTTATTTTTAAAATATCAATCTAATGGAATACTTAACATTTGTTAGTGTATGGTGACTCACAACTCATAGTAAAGGAAGTCAATGATAAATATCAAGCTAAAGATTAAAAAATAATTCCATATAAGAAAATGGTCAATAATTTGAAATAATACTTTAGTTATATATAGTTTGAGAAAGTTATTTTTACCAATAATAAAGTGGTAGATACCATTTATACCATTGGTTCTATTATATAAATGCACAAAAATATCAGATAAAGTAAATTTTTAGTAGAACTAATTATAACAACTTATGTAGTCCTTGAATCAAAGATGGTTCATGAAATCATTGGTTATAATTTCCCATGGTACCATGAAATATACAACTACCTTCATGATAAAATTATACCTCCAAACCTTTTACATAATAAAAATAAATAATTTATCAAATGTGCCTCATGTTTTATGATCAATGACACTTTATACTATAGAGGTTATGATAAAGCCTTGTTATTATGTTTAAATTTAGGAGAGACTAACTTAACCATAAAAGAAGTAAAAAATGGACTAAAAATAGTATTAATCAAACTATAAAATGTAGATGGTGCATATGTGAGGCCAAAAAGCATGACCATAAATCCATAATGGCCTTCATAAGTTATGAAATTTGATTTAGGTATGTACTCATTGCAAATATAAATATGATTATACCCAAAGGGTAACTTGGTAAAATAAATAACACAATTTAATTCATCTATAAAATCATCAATTAATAGAATATGAAACTTATCTTTGATGGTGTACTTGTTGAGTTATCTATAGTATGGGCACATCTTATAAGTGTCATCTTTCTTCCACATAATGAACATAGGGGAGGAATATTCACTTTGATTGTGTCAGATGATTCCTACTTCTAACATATCTTGTACCATATTTTCAATTTCACTCTTTTCGGACTAGGGATACCTATAAGGTCTAATGTGGGTGGTGTACTTCTGAGAATGAGCTTGATGGGAAGATCATACACATGTCTTGAAAGAAGTATTTTTGGCATGTCACCAAAAACAACAAAATGGTCATCCAACACCCTTTAAAAATCAAGATGTGTATAATCCTTGGTTGGTTGAACCTCTATAGAAAATAAGCATGCCATAAATCTATGATCTAGGAATTTGACATAAGAGAGGATGGTTAGTATGGTGTTAGTTCCAAAATGAAAAAAAAATGAAATAAATACACTAATATCATAACATCTCTAGGCCTAGACACTAGGGAGAGATTTGCTAACAAAAGAAAATGACAAGCACAACTAAAAAGCAAGGGATCAAATACAAGAGTTACTTCACCTTCCTTAGATGCTCCAAATGCCTTTATAGTAGTGGCTTGTTTGGCTTGTGATCACAAAGTCCTTAGAAATGGAAGCTTGAATACCTCCATCTCTCCTTGGCACCTTTGGCTTGTGGCTTGGCTTGGCTTAGAATCAATTTGGCATGGTAACACTAGTTACATGAAGCTTTTGAAAGAAATCTTGCATTATAAATTTGTAAAAATTAAGCTTAGAAATGATGTTATGAGGCCTCCTATTTATAGATTTTTGGATTTGATCAGAATCAACTTCAACCATCCATCTCAAGATTTAGATGTGTGGTTGAAGATTAATTTAATTTTTATAATTAAGTTTGTAATTATTTTCATCATGACATTAGAAGAAGGGGAAATTAAGAGGCACGGAGGGAATCATGGAAGGCATTGATGACGCATGGAGGGCATGAATCCTGATATTTGTGGCATTTATGGCCTAGGGTTGTCTTCCCAAGAAATGAGGTCACTTAATGATGTAGATATTCAATATTCATTTCCAAAACAAATTATTTAACAAGTTTCAATGGAATTATTGATTAGGCCTTGATTTGGGTTAATTAGCTCTTAAACATGATTAAGCACTTTATGCATAAATTATTCAAATTGATCAAAAAGCCTTATTATTAGTCCTAAATTTAACTAGATTGGAATTGGAAGTCACTATCAAATGCATTAGATGTGTATTACCATTTAGGATGTTACCAATAATAAATAATAGAGGCATGAGTATTATGCAAAATATTTGATAGGAAAGAACAGTTTAGAGCATGTGGGTGTAAAATTGGCATTTTGACTCAAAATGAACTAATCAAAGTTAGCTAGCCCATAAATTGCATTACCCCATTTAGTGATACCTTGGCCAAAATCAACACTTGAATATGTCAATTTCATATCATTTATCATGTTTTAGTGTTTTTAGGGCAAATTGTGCATTTTGGGTGGAAATTGGCCAAAACCCTGATAGGAGGTTATCGGTGGCCAATGTTAGGTGTCTACAATTTTCCCCTATTTGGGAAGGCATTGCAAGCTATAAGCATAGTAACATATTCTCAAAGAATGAAAAGGTCATATATGCCAACAACTAAAATGATGATAAACTAACTTTATGATGCCCCCTCGAGGGAATGGTTGGCATAAGTAGGTTGACAAATGGTCCCTCAAAAAGAAAGAAGTGAAATGAGGGGACCAAATAAAGGAAAGATGATGGGGTGAAAAAATAATGATAATAAAAAAGTAGTCAAAATCATTAAGAATGTAAGTGGAATGGCATGAAATGGTTTTTGCAAAGATGGTTATAAGCATTGTACCTTGATAGTGTCCACGTGGTATGATAACAAAATGATTTTCCCAAAGGTGGTTATAATTATTGAGAAGATGGAGCTAGCCCAGTTAGGATGGATAAAAAAGACAACATGCCCCTGTATAGGTAGAAAAAGTAAAGTGGTGAAAACATAATGATTTGCCCATAGGTGGTTATAATCATTAGAGCTTAATTATGGAAAACATGATAAACTTGGTTGAGGAGGATGATAACTTAACACAGAGGGTAATGATGAATTGAAACAACCTACTAGTGGGGAGATGATCGTATGAACTAATAAAGGTTGAAATTCTTTCATGGTTAATTACTTTATTTGAGATATGATTGGGAGTGGAATCAAGATGTTGATGTCAAAGAGATGCCACCATTGTTGAATAGACTTCTTGAAGCTTAGGTTTGTTATAGCACATGTCAGTAGGCATCATGACATAACATGATGAGGACTTGGCTGAAATATGCATGATGACTAACTCCTATAATCCAATACTTAATAAAAAAATAATGCACTAATGATAGAAACCATGATGACAATGTAAACATATTAATATATATGGATTCAAGTGTAAGTGTGGGTAAGGAATCACCCAATGAACACACATAAACTAAATAAATAAAATAGTACTGAAAGCAAACAAATAAATAGATAGACAAACAAAATAAGTAGAAATAGATAAACAAATAACACAATAAAAACCCTACAAACATTGCCCCTAAAAAAAGGTGACAACTTAACAAATGAACAAAATAGGGGAATAGAAGAAAAGGAAGGGGGTGAATGAGTTATCTCCATATGAAATAAGCAAGTGGACGTTGCCTACATAGTTTCATGGATGTAATATCCAATAAAAAAATTTAGGCCAAATGTAGTTCTCCCAAGGAATGGGAAGAATGTGATAACTGAGGAAAACAAATAGAATGGATGTGATAGAAGAATAGGAATGGTCTTAAAAAATGGAAAGTGCATGAGAGAAAAGGCCAAAAAGTATGGGGAAACTAAATGATAAGTGATTTACTTGTAACTTAGCAGGGATTCTTAAAAATTCTTAAGGAAATAAAGGGTCAATGCTTTTGTTGTTTGTTAATGATTTTTGAAATGTTTTTTGAAGTGTTTTAGAGTGTCACCACTCAATCGAGAATGAAAAGATACTAAATGGTTCAATCTCATAGAATGGTGAGAACTTGGCTTAGGTTGCTCACAAAATGGTGAGATCATTTAAACTTAGGTTTCTCAAAAAATGGTGAGGGTGTGGCTTAGGTTGCTCATAGAATGGTGAGAGTGTGGCTTAGGTTGCCCATCAAATGGTGAGAGCATGGGGAGAAGGGTGACTGAGCTAACCTCAACAAATATTGAGCACTACCTACATAGTCCCAGAGTATGACCTCAAGTCATTATAGTTTCACCATTTTAGTGGAGGAATTTGACTAGTGCAGCATCCAATTCAAACAAAATAGGCAAAGTTGGTAAAAAAACATAGTATGGCATAAGAAGTGGCAAGTTGGTATGTCAATGATTAGTATTTACCCTAGTTTTCCCATAGGTAGTTATAACTAGGACATAATGGCATAGATCACTGGTCCTAATTTACCCAAAGGTATTTATAATTAGTAGCAAGACTAGTGGTGAGAAAGGACTAATAAATGAAGGATGTAACTACTAAAACTTCTATTACACTATCCCAAGATACACTCCTTATCTAAAATATTTGAACTAACTGATGAATTAATTAGATACCTTGATGATGAAATTGCATAATGAATGATAAAAACCAAGGTTAAATGGGATAGGCTCTAGAACATGGTAGGTCGATAGGTCAAAAATGGAAAGTAAATACGAGAAAGAGGACAATAAGGGAAATATGTGTATAAATAAGAATAGTGATAAAATGGTATAAATAAAATGGTCCTTAAAAAAATACACCTTAGTATTCAAGCATAGTACCACTTGAGATGAATAATATTCATTGGCTTTGGAAGTTCATCATTATCTAGTGTGATAAGCCTGTATGCTCCTGATCCATAATCTAGAGTGATGATGAAAGGCCCTATCTAGTTTGGTTTGAATTTCCCTTTATGTTTCTTCTCATTTGTGGTATTCTTTTGGTTTTTTTAAGAACAAGATCACCAAGTTCAAATGTTCTATACTTCACATGTTGATTATAGTGGCATTTGATTCAATTTTGATATGCTTGAAGATTGTTGAGCATGGTTGTGCATTTTTCATCAAGTAGATCCATCTCTTACAAGTGAGCTACTCGATAGTCATGATCATTAGAGACATGCTTGAAAGAGATGTGTAGTGAAGGCAACTTGACCTCAATGGGAAGGATGGATTCATTACCATAAACAAGTGAGTATGTAGTGGCTCTTAGGGGTGTACGATGATTGGTATGCTATGCCTAAAGGGTAGGGAATATCTGGATGTGTCAATCATGATTGGCATCATTGATAATATTTTTGAGAATGTTGACAATGGTTTTTTTGGATGCCTCAACTTGGCCATTACCTTGAGGGTAATATGTTGTAGAAAAATGTTGGGTGATTTTATATTTAGTACATAACTGGTCTACATATTTATTCTTGAGTGATCCTCCATTATTAGATATAATGTTAGAGGGGATATCATAACAACAAATTAGATGGTTTAAGATGAATTTGGAAATTTGCTTTCCAATCATGTGAGGGGTATAGCTTCAACCCACTTAGTGAAATATTTAGTGGAAGTAAGGATATGTTTATGGCCATCAGATGAAGTGGGGTTAATCTTCCCAATGAGGTCAAGTCACCATGTACAAAATGGCCATGGTGTCAACATCAGTTTCATATTTTTTACTAGGGCATGAATCAAATTAGCATGCCATTGACATTTGTCACATTTTTTACATATGCAGTGGTATCTATGTCCATTATGTGCTCATAATAACTAGTACGTAAGAGCTTTCTGGATAGGACTGCCTTGTTAGAATGGGCTCCACATACCCCTTCATGAACTTATCTTAATGCTAGTGTAGACTCTACTAAATATAAACAATGAAGTAGATTTTAATCAAAACTACAATGGTAAAGAGTGGATCCAAGTAAAGTATAATGAGTGGAATGATGAATGAAGGCTTTGGTTTGTTTTCAAGATTGGTTAGGTGGTATAACTTGGTCATGAAGGTAGTTGTAAAGGTCTGAGTACCAGATAGAATAAGGACCAACAATATCATAAATCATGGCAATGATTAAAGGTTCATGAGCTAGTGTTAAAAAATTCTTGATGAGGAGCTGATACTCTTTAGCTTTATCTATTTATCGAATCAAAGAGTCAATAGTAGCCATGGCATCTGTAGCTATGTTACTAGCCCTTCCTATATACTCAAACTAAATGTTGGCAATTTTATTTTTAAGAGTGTCAACCATGGCTTTATATAGAACTAGCTTGTCATCTTTGGTATGAAAATGATCTATGACTTGATTGATGAGTAACTAAGAATCACCACAAACTTGAAGATGAGATATATTCCAATGCACTACTTATCGAAGTCCTATAATAAGTGCTTCATACTTGGCCATGTTATTTGTATAAGGAAAGTTGATTCTGAATGATATAGGGATTATATCCCCCTATGGTGTAATATATAATAGGCGTACCCTTGATTCATGCACAGTGAATGAACCATCAAAATATAGCTTCTAGGGCTGCTTCTCAAGGGGTGTGTCCATGATGGTCATGATGGAGTCATCAAGAAATTGAAATGTGAGTGGTTATGTGTTTGTGAGAGGTGTTTTAACAAGTTGATCTATATGAAATTATCCTTTGATTACCTTTTGATTGACATACTCTATGTCAAACTCACTAAGAAGCATGATCCATTTAGCCATTATACCTTGAAAATCTATTTTATATAGTAGATACTTGAGTGGATCTACTTTAAAAATGACCATAGTTTTATTATTTAATATGTAATGATGCAGTATCTGAGCTGTGAAAACTATGACTAGATAAGATTTTTCAATAGGTGCTTAGTTATGTTCATATGTAACCAAGGTACAACTTAGGTAGTATACAACATGTTCATTTCCTTTGTCATCATGTTGAGTTAAGAGTGCCCCTAGAGCATGGTTGGTATCTTATAAGCATAATAATAATGGCTTTCCTAGGATAAGAGGTAATAAAACATGTGGATTGATAAAATAATCTTTGAGATTTTGGAAAGCTATTTAGTAGTGATCATCCTAGTGGAATGCAACTCATTTCTTTAAAAAGTGTGTAAATGGATGGCACTTATCTACCAATTAGAGATGAAATGTTAGATTGACTAGATCTTACCCTAGAAACTATGGAGTTGTTTTAAACTAGTTGGTGGTAGCATCTCAGTTATAGCATTGACTTTAGCTAGATCGACTTTAATACCTCTATGAGAAATGATGAAGCCAAGTAATTTTCTTGAGGTTACACTAAACACACATTTATTTATATTTAATCTAACTTTGTACTCTCGTAGTCTTTCAAATATATTGCACAACACTGTTGGATGGTTGGCCCTAGTTTTGGATATTCTTAATATGTCATCGACATAGTCTTTAACAATATCATGCATCATATCATGGAATATGATAGTCATGGCCCTTTGATATGTAGCTCCAACATTCTTAAGGACAAATGGTATCACCTGATAACAAAATGTTCCCCATGGAGTGGTGAATGTTGTTTTATGTTGATATTTTGGTGCTATTCTAATCTGATTGTATCTTGAAAATCCATTCATAAGTGAAAGCATTTCATAACCTACCATGGAATCAATGATCATGTTGATATTAGGCAAGGGAAAATCATCTTTCAGACAAGCTTTGTTGATGTCTCAAAAATTAGTACAAATTTTGATCCCTTCAAGGTTTTTACTAATAGGTACAACATTAGAGTCCATTTAGAGTAGTCAATGGATAGGATACAACCTACTTCTAAGAGTTTTTCCAACTCTTTCTTTACCAATACAATAATTCAAGGATGCATCTTACGTAGCTTTTGTTTTACCAGTTTAGCATCAGGATTAACCACAAGGTGGTGTAGAACCAAGGTGGGGTCTAAACTTGACATGTCAAAATAGGCCCATGCAAACATATCCACAAACTCTCTTAATAGAGATGCAAAGACATTGCTTTTCTCCTTAGTGAGAAATGGTCCAAATTTTATCCATTTTAGGTCTAATGGAGTCCTGATAATTACCTTCATTATATCTTTGACTAGAAGGGTCGAACCATTTTCTAGGATAGTAGGCAACACCTTGAACTATTGGCCTATGTCAAGGTCCTCTGTTAGGACTTGCTCTTCAACTTCTCTTAGGCATGATGAATCTAAATTCCTTAATGGGAGATCTAGCCATGTAAAAAAAATAGTTAGAAATTCTTAAAGTATTTTATCAAATATTTGTTGTTACTCAAAGATGAACTTTGATCCATAGGCAATTTCATCATTAGTGTTCTCCTAGTCTAAATTCAAAGAAGAATGAACACCCCCATCTAATGGCATGTAAAACAAGTTTTCACCACTAGATTGGCCTTTATCTTTACTTTTTCTTTGGTCAGAATGTACCTCAAAGAGGTTTTCAATTTGGAACCTCAATGTTTTACTTATTTGTTTTTGATTAAGGGTGTTCACTCACTCTCCAAAATAGGCTGTAGGATCTAATGTGATTGGGGATCCTAATTTGTGATCTCCAAATAAAACATTGTCTCTAAGGCCTAAGAAATCATAGAATGCCTCATCATTTTTTAACTCATCAATTGATAGTCTGGATTCTTGTTGGTCCTAATCTATTAGTTGGGGATAATACAATGGCAATGGATTGTGATGAATAGTTTGGGTAAGGGTACAAATTACATTGTTATCAAACATGTTAGTTTTAGCTAGGTTATCAAAGGTAAGGCTATGATTAGACTCTACTTCACTGTCAACATCATCATCACTAGTTGGTAGTGATGGATTTCGAATAAGATATGTGTGGTCACCCCTAGGTAGTTTAAATCTAAGTCCATAAGGTCTTTCATACTTAGTCATGGAAATTGGCTCGATGGTTCCTTTGTGATTTAGTCTGAGGCCTCTTCCTTCATAATTGTGAATATGATTCTTTAAATATTTATAACAATCAACTTGGTCATCATTGTATAACCATGATTCATCCCCTTTAAGAGGGTTAGGTCTTAGGCTAGATGCTAGTACAAATGTGACAGCTCCTTTATCTTTGTTCTTTCATTGCCAATGCACATGTGGGATGACCTTAGGTCACCTAAAGGTTTTTAGATTTTGAGGAAGATTGGATATGTGAAATGTATCATGGGTCACATATTCTCCTAGTCCATTATATGAAATAGTGAAATGATTAGAAGCTTTAGGAGGTGGCATGTGGGAAAGGGAATCCAAGGTATTATGATCGATGCAATTATCCGATGAAGGATCAACAAGTATAGCTTTTCCTTTATCCTACTTAGAACTTGGATTCATACCATATTGATAATTATATCTTTGAAACTTAGCCTCAAAATGCTTGTAGTACTCATATGGGTGTAAATCTCTTGGAATATTCACTTCCATCCCTAAGTGGGAAAACTTGATACATTGGTGCAGTGTTGATAGGACTACATGAATCTCATGTAACCAAGGCCTACCTAGAAGCATATTGTATGATAAATCAAGATCAAGAACATGTCAGAGTGTATCATGGGTTAAAGGACCAATGATAATTGGTAAACTAATGGTGCCTTGTGACTCTCTTTCTTGATTATCATAGGCTTTAATAGTTATTGTTTTTAGTTGGAGATCTATCATTGTGTACCCAAGAATCTTGATGAGATTTAGAGACACTATATTGAGTCTAGATCCATTGTCTATAAGTAAATGTTTCACTTTATGCCATTTGATACAAACCTCAATATATAATGGGTTATTATGGATCAGGCCAAGGTAAGACATATCACTTTGGTTGAATGTGACTTGTTGGGCTAGATCTAAGTGTCCAACCAATGCTTGAAAGTTATTAGGGGATATGTCACTAAAAATAGTGGATTGGGTCAAAAACTCATTCAAGATGTTCTTATGGACTATTGACATTCGTAGAAAATCTAAAATAAAAATTTGTGTTGGTGTCTTTTGTAATTATTCCACAATATCAAACGTCTTATCTTGGTCAGTAGTGAATGGTTTATTCTGATGTTGAATGGTTGGTTGGATAACAGGCAAAGTGGTAGATGGTTATGGGCTTGGGATAGTAATCTTTGACCTCTAGGTTATGATTACATAATAAAGATTAAATACTAGACCATTATTGTTAATCGATGTTGGGAATGGTGTGGGACTAGATAGGATAGGTCTCAATTGCCAGTGCACTTATATGTGGTCACATGGAAATGACAAGTTGCCACTATAAGATTCAAATGGGGAAGTCTTAGTTTTTTAGTTTACTTGTATGCACTCCCAGGACAAAGAAGGATTATCCATGTGATTTGGCTAAATATTTTTATTTAGCAATGGTCTAAATTGATTAGTGTTCAGTCTGGGATTAATGGAGATGGTATTAATGCTACCCCTTGCAATATGACCTACAACCCTATTGTAGTCATGTGAAACTACATGGTAAGTTTGTTGGTTGTTACCATTCTAACCTTGGTTTTATCTATTATTCTATCATTGTGGGTTTTGCTATTGATTTTGTTGGTTCTATTGGTTTGGCCTTTGATTTTGATACTATTGATTTTGTTATTAAACTAGCCATTGTTGTTGCTGATTATTCTACTACTATTAATTGATATGTTAGGGAAAGGGGTTTTGATATATCCCAAGAGTTTGATTGGAAGTGGAAGAACCATTATCCAATTTTATCTCCCCATTCTCTAATATATTATTGATTAAATGCTTGATTTAGACACATCTTCATAGATTATGCTTGTTGACCCGATGAAGTCACATAGTTCATTTTCATGATATTAATCAAGATAAGGAATGCCTTATAGATAATGTTTTGGTATGAGCCAACTAATCAGATTAACAATAACAAGCTTGTGAAATATAGACTCAATAGGTTCTCCTAGGTCACTAAAGACATGACATGTAGGGATGGTTCTTCTTGGAAGAGGGGTTTGTAATGGTAAATGCTAATGTATTTGTTATGTAGATAGTGGTTATTACACTTATGGTGTTGGTTGGAGAGGTTGATTTGTAGGATTAAGCTAAAAATGTGGTGTAGATGATGTCTACATAGTTTGGACATGACAAGATTTAGTTACTCCATTTCCCATAACATTGTTACTATGGTTGAATTGCTTCAGTCTTTCATGGTTATTGGCTTATGTTAGTTGTGATGCTTATGCTTGGATGAGATGTTGGTAATTTCCATGATTTGTACCTTGATTTTTATTATTTGAATTAATCTTGATGACTTCTTTATTGATGAGTGCTCTCTCAATCAACAAACCTTTATCAATGATCTCTTTAAACATATGTGCACATTATAGTTTGAGATGATAGGCTATCTCACTATGCAAATTTTTGGTACACACAATGGTTAATTGTTTATCTTGTAAAATATGGATGAAATGGATTGTTAGGGCTTTCCATTTCTATAAATAACTCGTAAAACTCTCCCCAACTTTTTAATTTGCTTGTGTCAGGTCACTAATGAAATCTCATGTTTAAGATTATAGGAAAAGTGATGAACAAACTTATCATAAAGATCATCAAAATCCATTATTTAATTTTTGGGAAACTTCAAAAAACACTCCAAGGCTTGTCCAGCTAAGCTCCTTAGAAATAATAGCAAAAGGTATATGTCACTATATGCCACTAGTTGACATGCGATAAAGAATTTGGTCAAATGAGCCTTAGGATCACATTTCCCTTTATATTTATCAAATTTTGGTGGTTCATATCTTGGAGGAAATGGTATTTGAAAATACTTCATGTTGAATGGATAGAAACATACATCATCCAATTTAAACATTTTGGTCTACTTGCAGCCTAAATTGTAGTAATTGCATCCTTCATTTATTATAATTCTTGGGATAGGAAACTAGATGGAATATTGGTTTGAGGGAGAATTTGGGTTTGGATAGATGGTTGGGAGGTCACAATTGGAACACTTTGTCCAAGTTATGATGGATATACCTATTGGGGTATATTGGTTTGGTTGGAGAATGGACCAGGAATACACGTACATGGATTGGGATGTACTTGAAATTGCACATTTGGCTATGCAATATTCTAGTTTGGGTTGGTGATAAAGGTTTGACATGGGGGGATTTTGTGGTTAGGATGGAGGGATATAATTATATTGTGCCTACTATGGTTGAAAAGGGACATGTTACTAACTAATCAAACCTTGTTATTGAGTGGGAAATTATGGACCAAGACCCTGTCTCTAGATTTGTGGCACATTTTGAGCATATGGTTATCTAGTAGGTACCTAAGAAACATGAGGATCTCCTTGTTGCATGAATCCCTATGAGAAAGTGAAAGTAGGTTATAGATTCAACATCTATCATTGACCAATATTTACATGTTGTTGACTAGTGATTGCTTGGTTTTGGACTATCATATTATTTTATGATTGAAAAGGTATGTTTGTCGTTACTTGGTGGGGTGGAATATTTGTTGCCCATGATTAAGGTGACAATGTATTCATCCTTTGTTGCATTGATACACTAGAATGTGTCTATTGCTGTGGAATACTACTCACTACATATTGAGGGGGAGTAGGATTCATCACATTCTATCATTGAGGTGTGATATTAGCCATTGTTTGATTACCTAACCCCATAGGTTCTATAGTTGAGGAAGTAGTTGGTTGAGGCTAGGATGTAGAAACTCCTATCCCTTGGTATGATGACCTATTCATAGGATTAACTATAGGCACATGTTTTTTGGATAGTTGTTTACATATTAGTACCACTTTGATCAGGAATGAATGTTGTTTACACATGATCTACTACATTTGGCTCACTATTTAGTGTAGAGGCTGGAGACACTTCTTCAATAATGGGCATATGTATCAGGTTATCTATTGAAGTAGTTTATATATATGGGTCAAAATTCAGATTTTTTTGTCTAGTTAACTCTATCATCACTCCTATTAAAGGAACTAGGTCAATGAGAGGCTTACTTACCATGTTCATCTAATTTAAATCACATGCTAGATTTAGATATGTTTGATATGCTATCTAAATTTGGTTAAGGTGATCTTCCATGATGTTTTTGCTTCGATTAAATATATTAGGATCTTGGAATGTTATTTGGACTAGAGCCATAGGATTGTTAAAATAAGCCTATTGATCATAAATGATATTGTTGGGCACTCTTACTAGACTTAGTAAATTTTCATGGGGGAAGTATACTGGAAACTTAGCCCCTAACTCTATGGCTCTAACCAAAATATTGTCTTTATTCTCTAACAAATATCACTCAAACAAAAATGGATCATATGTGGAAGCTGTATTAGTAGAATATGACTGTTGAAGTATTGGCTCATCCACTATAGGTATTTTAGCTAAGTATTACATGGTTTATTTTAGGTCTTATTCTATGTAAGGTGGTGTGTTAACTAGATAGTTAACTAATGGATCTTGGCTTTGTGCCCCTGATTGAGTATTATAAGAAGGATAATAATCCATCTCATAAGCAATGCTATCTGCATAGGGTTCTTACACCATTTCTTCCTATGCAACTACATTACTAATCCTCGTATTGTACATGAGTCCACTATGAGTGTAGGAATACATGTTGGGATCCATATTCAATGTTTTGAAATAAAAGGTCAAAGAGTTCTACAAACTCTAAAAAGGATAGAAACTAAAACAAATGATGCCTTCAACTTGGTATAGATTTGTCAAAAGGATCAAAAGTTTTATGAGGAAATAAGATAGTTTAAAGTATCTAATGTTTCACCATTCACACAAAGGTTAGCAAGTAAATGGACAAAAAAATCAAAATACCAAACTCTAAGGTCAAAGTGTTTCAAATCTGTCTAATCTAATAATTTAAAAGTTTCTAGGTCTTTTGGCCAAATATGGTGTCAAAAGCTAGGCTCAAACAAGGCATGTGATAGGACTCTTGGCCAAATGATGTCAAAATATATACTTTGAAAAGAGATTAAAGTTTTAATCCAATGGACTTGAAACACTTCTAAAAAACACTAGGCATTCGATTCTTGGACATGAACTTGACCAACTAGGTATAAGGTATGAAATAAAAGGCACTTTAACTATAGTTTATTTTCTCACAAAAAATGGTATAAAACTTAGTTTTATAAAACAAACAAGCTAGACAAAGGTGATCAGTATAACTATTTTAGACAAAAGGTCACAAAAGTACACTTAGATTGGTCTAAAAATGTAGGAACAAATTTGAAACTCTATGCAAGAAGGTCTATGAAATAATATTTGAAATGTTTTAGGTAGTTTAATGATGCTATAATACCTAAAAAAGTGTGATAAAAAGGTTTGATTCAAAAAAAATCTAAGGCAAAGTTGTTTTCCTATAATTTTGGTAGTATAATAATACCTTTCTTGACTCAAAATGTTGCGGTGTATAGACTTAAAGTGCAAGTGTTTAGGAAAAAATGGCTTAAGTCTATCAAGTGATGATAATGATTATGAGTCTTAAATGGCCTTCAACCTAAATTAGAAATTAAACCTAGGTTCCCTCAAGTTTAGTGAAAATGGTGAACCCACTTCACACATCAACCATATGAACTTATAAAGGTGTAATTTTGAATTTAAATTATAAGTGGACTTAAACAACTTTGGTAAATGTCTAGACTAAATTGGGTAGTGTAACTATGCCAAAGTGGATGATATGACTCTCAAGCTTTTGATGAACTTTGAACAAGGAAAATGGATGATCTCACGTGGGTAGCATAACGCCTCTTTGTTCAAAGGAAAATTTTTACTGTGTTTGGTTTGGATTATTTGTTTACACCAAGTTTTGGACTCCACACAAGAATTTAAACTAGGACAAGATCAACTAATTAATATCCCTTAGATCCTAAACTAATAAGGTTGTTTGGTATTGTTAGAATCCATCAATATACATCATTTGAGAGGATTTTTAGTTTTCATCCAAAAGTAAAGGAGCATTATATAGTAGGGTTTTTACACCCCGCTCTCTTAAATGATAGTACTATAACATGGAACTTAAGGCACACCTTGTACCAGCAATCCTTTCATAGAAGTGGGGATTTGTCTAAGATCTAACAAGTTTCTAAATGATCTAGGGGAATCAATTACACAATGACTTTCATGTCAAATAATGTAAAAGAAAAGCACAAATTTTGGGTCTGTATCACTTGGCTTGTTGTAAAAAGGTCTAGTCTTTTTTATAACTACTACATCTTGTTGTTCTCTAAGTGTAGTGTAATGTCCAAAGTACCACTACATCCCGTGTGCAATTCTAAAGGAGCCAAATGAAGTCAATATCGAGAGATGAAACCCTGGGTCAAATATTTCTTAAAGAACTTGTGGGAGGTGATGAAGTCCCCCCCGCAAGCCAATATGCATAAAAACAAATAAATCATGAAAATAAAAAGACTTTAGGTTCGTGTTCAAGGTCACCCAAACTTTGATGAGTTTTTAGGGAGTGCTTTAGATGACTTTCTTTCTAAGCCTTGGACTAGGTTATTTACAATAGGAATGGTACTTTTGATTCCAAAGGTTCCCTAAAGGGGACAAATGGAAGATAATACATGCAACATCCCTCTTATTTCCAAACAAAAATTAGATCAAACAACTATTAAAGACAAAAATTCCAAGTGTGTTTAATTTTAAGCCCAAATGAAAGATTTGGTGGTGTTCATTTGACCCCTTAATCTTAGTTGTAACTTTGAAAACTAATGATAAAAACACTTATTTAAGCACCAAAATAATGTTCCTAATTCATTTTAAAATCATTCAAAATGTTGTCTAAAACATGATTTATCAAATTTGAAATCTGCTAGTTACATATATACCCTTAAGGCATCACCCCAAAAGAAAATATGTTAGATTGGAAACATTTTAAATATATTTTCCAAATTTTGTAAAAAATATATGAAATTTAAAGCTAAAATAATTCCAAATTATAAAAATTTAGGAGAAAAAATGTGGTTTAAAAAAAATCATCCAAAATGGAGTCTGTATGACCCCAAACCAAGTATATTAAAATAGCTCTCAAGTTTGTGTTTTTAAGAAAACACAGTGACCAACGTTAGTTATATAATTGACATCAGTTACACTTACTAACTGATGACAATTATCTAACTAACCTCAGTTATATATATAGTGACTGATGATGCCTATGCCAATTGATGATAGTTTTAATAACCGATGCCAGCTACTGTGTAAACTTGTGGCAAATAAAAAATGGTAAAACAAAGTTAGAAAATCAATTTGAAAGAGTTTTAATGATATAAATGAAGATTTTAAAGATGTAAAATGATATTCTTCATGTGTGGGATGCATCTAGTCCCACTGGGTGTGCCATTATGTGATCTAGGAATTTGACTCAAGAGACGATGGTTAGTATGGTGTTAGTTCCAAAATGAAAAAAATTTGAAATAAACACACTAATCGCATAAAAAACTAGGCCTAAATACCAGGGAGAGCTTAGTTAAAAAATCAAATTATAATCATAACTAAAAATCAAGGGATACAAAACAAGAGTTCCTTCACCTTCCTTAGATGCTCCAAATGCCTTTATAGTAGTGGCTTGCTTAGCTTGTGCTCATGGAGTCCTTAGCAATGGAGGCTTGGCTACCTCCATCTCTCCTTGGCACCTTTGGCTTGTGGCTTGGCTTGCCTTGGAATCAATTTGGCATGGTAACACTAGTTACATGATGCTTTTGGAACCAATCTTGCATTAAAACTTTTCACAAATTAGGATTAGAAATGATGTTGTGAGGCCTCCTATTTATAGATTTTTAGATTTGATCAGATAAAGCTCAACCATCTATCTCAAGATTCAGATGTGTGGTTGAGGATTAATTAAATTTTTAGAATTATGTTCTTAATTATCCTCATGATGACATTGGAAGAAGGGGAAATTAAGAGGCATGGAGGGCATCATGGAAGGCATTGATGAGGCATGAAGGGCATGATTCTTGATATTTGTGGAATTTATGGCCTAGGGATGTCTTCCCAATAAATGATGTCACTTAATGATGCAGATATTCAATATTTATTTACAAAACAAAGTATTCAATAAGTTTCCATGGAATTCTTGATTGGGCCTTGATTTAGGTTAATTATCTCCTAAATATGATTAAGCACTTTATGCACAAATTACTCAAATTGATTGGAATGCCTTGTTATTGGTTCTAAATTTGAATAGATTGGAATTAAAAGTCACTGTTAGATGCATATTCCCATTTAGGATGTTTCCAATAACAAGTAACAAAGGCATGAGTCTTGTGGAAAATATTTGATAGGAAAGAGTAGTCTAGAGCATGTGGGTGCAAAATTGGCATTTTGACTCAAAATGAACTGATCAAAGTTAGCTAGCCCATAAATTGCATTGCCCCATTTAGTGATATCCTAACCAAAATCAACACTTGAATATGTTAGTTTCACATCATTTAGCATGCTTTAGTGTTTTTAGGCCAAATTGTGAATTTTGGGTGGAAATTAGCCAAAAGCCTGATTGAACGTTATCGGTGGCTAGTTTTAGGTGTCTACAAAATCCCTCAACACCTTTTCTAAGAATATTCATAATTTAATGGAACTAAATAGTTGTGGAGATTTAGTCCACAATCCACATAGTTCAAAGGTCTTACCTTCTAAATGGAACTTCATGAAAACTTTTTGAAAATTCATCTTAATAGTGCCCAAAGTGGTGAGCCACTACACTCCCAAAATAATGTCATCTCCTCCCATGGGAATATCAAACATAAGGGAATTTAAAAATTAGTTTATCATAGCAAGCTTAATGCTATGACATTTTCCAAAATAGTTGATGGTACCACCATCTATAATCATGACCTAAAATTTTGGAGTTAGGTAAATAAATTTTTTTAAACGAGTAGCCAACTTACTATTGATGAAGTTATGTGTGCTCCCAAAGTCAATTAACATAGTCACCTTCCATTTCTTTAAAAAACTACCACCTTAATATTTTGAGGAATACTAATGCCTAAAAGTGCGTGATGAAAAATAGTTGGTTGAGAGTATTTAGATTCATCCTTAGGTTATTCCAAACTTGCCCTTGAATACTCATCATCTTCTTCCTCCTCATTAGTGCCTTCAAGTAAAATAACTAATTTTCAACACATTGATGTCCTTTACCCCATTTTCTATTATAGCTAAAACACAAACCTTTTTCACACTTTTATTCAATTTATTGAGGTGTAAATCATGTAAGATACAAAAATGATGGTTTTAGGAAGGTGTGTTCATGAACATTAGTGAAAGGTCTTTGTTTGAGTAGATATTTTTCCTCGACCATTCATGCCCTTGGTATGGCTTTAGATATAATACTAAGATGAAACATTTAAACCTCTAATAGGATGTTATCTTTGAGGCCACCCAAAATAGGCCAGTAAGATCTTCCTCAGTGATGTCTACCACATATAAGGAGAAATTCTAAAAATTGATGAATGTATTCCTTTATAGTCCTATTTTTGTGGTTAATTGGTTGAATTAGTTTTAAAATACATTATTGAGCTAGTGCAACTACAACTCCTCAAAAAATAATGGCCATGAAACTAGGAGAACCTTATTTTTATTTTGAGCACACAACCAATAATAACAAATGAACTACTTATATTCTAGATACATATAGGCCATGAAAACCTTTTGTGAACATGAAGTCTAATGTACGTAAAATAAAATTTCAATTTGAGTAATCGATGTGAATGAATCATTACCATTAAACCTATGTAAGTCCACTTTTGGCAATATCAACTTCATACCAGGATTAACATTGTGATTGTTTGGAGGAGGAGAACTAAATTGTAGTGGTAGAGTGTTATTTTATAATTAATGAGCTAAAAATTTGGCCAATTGCCCAATTATTTGTTGTAATTGATCTAATAAGCCATTTAGGTCGCTTCTCAGCCTCATGAGGTCACCTTTAACCACATTGAGATCATCTTTCTACACCATGCCATGAAACTTTGACTTAAGTTGTTGAAATACCTTATAAATAATAAAAACATAAGTTTTAGACTCCATATCATTATTTTAGGGAATTTTAGGAATTTATTTCCCTTTCCCACATCTATGATTGTTAATCCTATCCATGCACAAACCATATGAGGGTTAAAACCCTAAAAAAAGTGTATCAATAGATGATACCATTATGATTGCCTCACCATGACAAATCCAATAGATACTAATGTGCATAAGGGTGAAAATTTTTAGTGCATAAAAGATTATAGTTATAATATATCATTATAATTATCTCATAGAGATTAATCTAATGGCTAATAATTTGCATAAAAAGATCCACAAACATAACTATGGTGATGAAAAATTTAATTATTCCCAGATCAAAAATTATGTTTTTTTGACCTTATAATGCTAGGATGCTAGATCAGAAAAAAAATTCCATCATAAAAACTTTCCCAAATCAAATATCTAATACCACTTATAATGAAATAACTTAGATGATTCACAACAATAGAGTAATATATCACATAATTAAAAATAGAATAAGTATATCCAAAAAAATAATTGGTGAAAGAGTAGAATAATTTAATATATGATTAATCCACTTTGAGGGAAAAACCTCCACAAATATGTAATAAAATTATAATTCACAATATGATCCTAAAATACTAAACACTCCCTCCTATATATACTCTAATTACTCATGATTATTCTATATTCAGACCATACCAAGAACATATAGAAATTTAATAAGATTATATGAAGTTATGAAAACCAAAAGTCAACCACACATATCACTAGATGCACTATATGTTAAGGGCATAACACTTTATCTTTCTATAACTATAACAATTATTGGTCCCGATAGTCTAGATCCATCTCCACCATCTCCTCCTCCAAGTTTACCATCTCCACCATCTATGCCTCCATATTTCCCTATTGTCAAATTTGAGTTTCACCCTTTAAGAGACTTATTTTATTACCCCTTCAACCAATTATCACAATGGGATCTCTATAAGGCTATGGGTGACCTATGTCTAGAGAGAACTTCCAAAGAGGGTTGTCTCCCTTGATAAAACACTTAAAAATAACACTAGCCTAATCAATTGGCAAGGAAAATATAAATATAAACATAAAAGTAAATAGAGGTGATACACCAAAATATTTATCTCAACTTTATTGTGAACTTGTGAAGAGAATCAAAACCAATTGGACCACACAACTTCAACTTGAGGTTCTCCTTACATCAGTGTTTCGACATAGAGGTATTAATAAATGTATGAATTAAGAGGGACAAATAAGAGGTGAACTAAATACAAATGAATGGCATATTTATTAATTTAATTCCATACACAACCAACTAAAAAATTTCATGTGACCTACAAAGAGCCAACCTACTTGTAAAGATGTAAGGGTAAGAGGATAAAAGAAAGGGAGTTAAGACATTACCACTATTAATCATGCACAATCACAAGTATATACTATAAATAAGCTTGAATAAGTCTAAAAATGGCCTATTATTCATTCCAAAAGGCAAGAACAAGTGTTACTTTGAGTAAGGCAGCCCTTCAAGTCCAAATATATAAAATAAAATGAGAGAGAGAGGAAGAAGACGTGGTAAAAGTCTATGATGACTATCATCCATCTGTTACAATATTTATGAGAGTAATAAAATAATTTCATAACTCCTCCTCTCCATGCATTGGCTTGATTTTAGTCTTGATGAAAATGTGTCATGGTTATTAAATGAAGAGTTACAATTCATTTCTTGTACATGAGTTACCAACTAATCTCTCAAAATTGAATCTCATTACATGATTTCACTATGTACATGTCACATCATGTATTTAAATTATTTGATATGTATCTCATGCTCTCCATTGTATTCAAATCCCCTTGATTAGTTTGGCACTTAGCTCATACTTAGGTATCTTAAAAAATGGATGTCTCTTGTTTAATGATTGCCACAACAACCTTGTCCAATTCATAGGTGTATTGGATAATACATTACCACTTCTACCCATATATTTAACTTATAACTACCTATAAATCCTAAGTGAAGAGTTGCATGACTTTGAGAACAAGCTTGAAAATATTATCCAATGATTATTGCCATAATTAAGGACTCTCAACAACATGAGGCTAACAAACTATTTTTACCTCAACCCTTCAAAATTACATTTATCTTGTGAATTTTACTTGCTTGTGACTTGTAGATATATAATATAGTGGTATTAGGTGTCTAAATGGGTGTAATAAAGACTCTCATGTTTAAAATGACCTCCAAAGGATATGCAACCTTACTTCCCTTGAACAAATAAGAGGAAAATTTTCATAGGCTTGATTCAAGACTTGAAACCTATTATAAAACCATAAGGGGTTTTTTATAGTTGGTGTAATATTTTTATATCTCTTCCCAAGTTTGATAAAACTCCCTGGTTGGTTAAGAAGACCTCACATAACCAAAATCATGAACATAGGCTTGAATTTACATTTTTTGACCATCTTCTTGAACCTTTCCATCCACACTTTCCAAATCATTACTCCAACAGGTGATCATGAGTGTGAATACATTATCCAAATGTATTAAAGGATATTTTAATGCATTTGAATCACTTATAAGACAAATCTCAGTCATTGAGCTTCACTCAGGGTTTTAGTAAGGTTCAAAGGTGTTTAGCTTATTAATAATTGTTCATAAAGGAAAGGGCCCTAGAAAATTGATAAGTGTCACAAAGTTGGAGTAGGGGACCTATACCAGTTCCCATAGAATAATTTGTATTCATGCACTTGGTGAACAAACTTGTAACATGAAGAAAATAACCTCTTAGGCCTGTAGGTTTATGTATATTACATTTATAATGAGGTTTTGGAGTAAAAATCATTATAATCCTCATTTTTGAAAGGAAATTCATTATTATAACTTTATATATGCCATATATGGTTACATTATGGTTTTATATGGCATTTAAACTCTCAAAAGTCTTGAAACTAGATATAACCCATGCTTAGGGTTTATAATTAGCTTGGTAATTCGGATGTTAGTGACGTCTTATTGGTGTTTTATCATATTTTAAATGAGATAAATCACTTATAAAACCTTATTAATTTTATATAATACATTTCATAAACATGTAAACCTTATGTTATAACCAAAACTTGCATCTTTCTTCATATTCTTGTACGGAGGTTTGTAGGTATACACATTCAAGACTAGGTTTAAGTAAAAGGGGTCTTCATGTCATTTTCTGACTTAAACATCTCAAAAAGGTTTGAGGGGTCTAGTTTAAGATTAAATATCACTATTAATGTTCCAAAAATGTATTGTATACTTCCCTATTTGGTTTTAGGTCTTTACTTATTGCCTTATGTTTGGAACCCTATTCAAGAGCATTGTATTTAAAGGACTTCATGGTTTGTCAAATAAAATTTTTGACAAGAGTGATTGTAGAATATTTTCCCAAATTTATTGATGTTTTCTTGATAAAACTTATATCACCTTACGTGGCCTTCAAACCCTTTTTACAACACACCAACTATCTTTTCTCTCTATTTTCTATAGGTAGGCCTATAAGTGTGTCTCTCTCAAGCTTGAAACATTCTAAGCTATCTCTTTAACTAACCTTATTATATTTAGTGATATTAAATGGTTCTATATTCACATTTTATCTATTTTAAAACATTTTCCCATTGATAAAACACATAGATCTTGTAAAGATTCTATCAAATCCTTCTATAGACCTGCATAGTCCACATATAGGTGCATGACTATATTCCTCTCTTGTCAAATTGATCATGCATGATCATGAATGGGCTTGTAAATATTAATTAGGTTTATAATAAATATAAACACCTCAACAATGCATTTTAACCTATCCATTAGTCATAGATTTATAACTTACTTCTTTAAACATTTAGAAGTTCTTGCTCAAGAACCTTAGGTTAATTGACCTTCAACCTTTCACATGCAAATTACATTAGAGATGATTCTTGGAGGACTTTTATATTTATTGAATGATTTATAAGTGTCTTACACACTCCATTTTATGCATCGAACTTAACTTCAAATGGTTTATTCATCAATCATCCAAAAATGTTTGTTTGTAGGATTACTTCTCTCTCCTTGAGGACTACATGTTTGGAATAACATGAGAAATACATTTTGGGGATGGAAAGAAGCTGGTTTATCATGGAATAAATATTAGGACAATATAAAAAAATTATATCAATAACTTTGGCTTATTTTATAAGTCCAAAAATATTTAAATGTATCAAACATGATTAAGAACTTACCATTCTCAAACCCCACAAACATCTACCTTCACATTTGATTGATATATGCATTTGATATTTTATTTAAAATGATATATCATGAATCATTAGGTGATACCATTTACAAATTATCAAGGAACTACCATCCCTATTTAGTGAGACTACAATCCCACAAGGTGCTACCACACTTATCTAGTTAAGTTACAATAACAACTAGACTCTTAAAAAGTTTTACCCTATAAGGAGGTTGAAACCACCTTATATGTTGAGCTATCGAAACAAAACTTATGAACACATCCAATTTTGAATTGATGTCTACAACACCTAATTATGGACCTCTACTTATTACTCTTCACCTTCAGTCACACTTAGCCTATAAGAGCACTATTCTACCAACAAAATTATGAGCTTTAGGTCATAAAAATAGTCTTCAATCTATTATTATCTTCAACTCATCCTTATGGAACTCTACCCCTCATTATATCAATAATTCACACACACAATCCTCTCTCCAATCTCTCCTTCATTTCACTCTCCAAATCTAGAAACCATCATCTTTGATTCCATTATTTATAGAGCAATCTTGATAATCAACACCTTAATCAACCATTAGGCATGCCTTAGCCCTTAAATCATCTATCACATAAAGACACGACTCAATAAAATCTTCATATGTTGGCCATAACATCTATGGGTCACCCTTAAGAAACTACACCTTTTAATAAGGCCCTTGTAGCTCTTATAAGTCTCATGGAGACCTATTCACCCATTTAGCACACCATTGAGAAAAACAAGAACATGACTACCTTAAAAACATATGGGTCTACTCCTTATGTCCCATTTAACATCCTCAAATGATCATAGTCAAATTTTATCACATATGCATATACTCAAACAACTCAAACACTGACCTAGTGCATAAGAACATCATGAATGAATACACAGTTAACTTCTTAATTATTGTTCATACTCAAGATACAGTTATCATACCTCTAAAATCCACATAGGGTATCCTCATGGATTCTACAACACTCCCCAATATCTAATTCATCAAGATACATCTAAACATTATCTATATAAGCTCATATAATCTTCTTAGGTCATTTTAAAATAAGCACAAACACACAATCAAATTTGAACATTAATAGCTTTGACTATACAAACTTCTAGATCTTCAAATTAGGTGCATTAGATGCATCATAGATTCTTATTCATCTTTTATTTTTATATCACAAAAAAATTTGACTTCTATCAAAAGATATGGATAAAATATAGAGATATAGTTTTTTCCTATGGCAAATTCAAATATCTGAATGACAATGGTCATAGTTAAACTTTGACCACTTTTCTCTCATCCCATGTCCTCACTACTTAGATCCATTATGGACTATTGATCTTGTCTAAAATTTAATGTATACCTTCAAATGCTGAAATGTTAAACATCTAATATTTAACCTCATCTTATGTAATTTAGAAACTTTGACTCAATGTGTTCCTTCAATCTCTATAGATCAATCAGGTCTTTAACTATCGACACTCACCATTTGATCAGTCTGTATGAATAACCACCCAATATTGGATCATTATCCTTTACCTTTTCTCATTCATTAAAATTTATACACCTATCCTCATCTTGTTTCTTCCTAACTTCTTAGAGAAATGCATACCATTGATCTCACCTGAACTTTAACTTGTGTAAAAATGACTATGGGGACCGTCTTAATATGCTTGGAAGGCCAACTTTGGACATATATATATTTTTATGAAATCAATATCATGTCATGAAAATTTCACCATATGTTCTCCTTTCAAAGAGGACTCTAATAATGTACCAAAATTATCATAAAACCTTCACACATGTGAGATATGACACCATTAAAATTCCTTCTCAAAATCTTCTATCATAGAGCTAACTATGTTACAAACATTCTTGGGAGGCCAACTTTGAACAAGCATATCTTTGGACATGCTTCATCACATGATCTGAATTTTATCATAAATCAACTAGGATCAAAATTGAATAAAATCGTATGATCATTTTTTCTTGAAACCTTCACACATGGAATATATAACATCATAAAAGTGCATATTCAAATTTTCTTATCACATGCAAATTTGGCTAAGTATGGAAAAACACATTCAAACTACCTAGGAACCCAACTTTGCATGTGCATATCTTTTAACGTGCTTTATTACATGATTTAAAAATTAGAAAAAATAGACTAGGCAAAAAAATGAAGAAACCCATATGATAATTTTGTCTTGACACCTCCACACGTACAAATAATGACCTTATCAACATTCTTACTCAGCTCTTTCTCACCACATGCAAATTTGGCTAAGTATGGGAAAATAATGAATTTTGACTGAGAATCCAACTTTGTACCCTCATATCTTTAATTACACTTCAATTCATGAATTGAGATATGGTGTATAAAAACTAGGGACTAATGTGATCACAACCATATGAACTCCCCTTGACTCATTCTCACATGGTAATGGTGATGTCATCAAGCCACCTATTCAAAAATTTTACCACTAGACTAAAATGTTTGGATGAACACAATGAAGAACTAGATGAATATAACTCATGCACACAAGATATCAAAGAATATAACACTTCTTATGGGACCTATTTCACATGATAAATACTTTAGACTCATTCCGAAACATCTCAAACCATGCAAACTCTAAAGATCAACCAAGCCTTCTTCAAGCATACTAGGATAAGCACATTACACACTTTGTCATTGTCACATATATTATCAAGGCTCTTCATCCACTCACTAAGACACCTCTATGACATCATTATGAAATAATTCACAATACTCTAACAATCTCACCCTTTATCATTGATGTTAACAAACATCATTCAACTCACCTTCTTTCTCTCTCTTTGAGCACTCCCATAATAGGAACTTTCTCCCCCTTTGACACAATGAAAAAGTGGGCACCAACTGATCTTTAGGACCTAAAAATACTATCAAGTAAGAAAGGACCATATTTTAAATATGATACAAACTCCCCCTTACCTTGACCCTACTTTTGCTTGTCTTGACAACTTCCTCTTACTCCATGCCAACACTCTCTTCAACCAAGCACTACAACCAATGAAGAAATAAAACATAAAAATACTAAAATCTGATGTAACTCACTAAGAAATATTTTAGAGGGACTCCCCTTAATATCTTTGATCCATTACACATTTTGATCATCTTCAGATCTCCACATACCATGAAGAACCAACATACATGCTTACTAACCTTTTCTTTCAAGATATCACAAGGACCACCAATAGAGATTCATGAAAATCACTAAATAGGACACATGATCTCAACCAACTTGAGAATGCTCCTTGATACATACATACCTTGCTATTTTGGAAAAACTGAGTAAAAATCACTCTTCTTCAAACTAGGCTTGTCAAATCTCCTTATAGCCCTACCTAGAACTTGTAGAGCCAACAACTTTCAGTAGAAACATCTTCAATACCTAAAACTTCATATCTAGATCACTCTCATATTCCCCCTTAATGCTAATTTACATCACTAGGCTCATCCTCTGTAACATACTTCCTTCACAAACCTACTAGCCAATTAACCCACCATATTGACAAAAACATGAATAAATTGAGAACCAAAAAACTTCAATTCTCTTTGAATCTTGATTTGAAAACTAATTTAGTCCATTCAACCTATTAAGAATCCTTAGACTTTAACTCATAATGCAAACTAATTTTATAGCATATCCTAAAACCCTAGAATGTCAAAACAAATAGGGTCAATAAACCTCCTTCTAGTCAACACACACCTATAAAACTTATTACACACTTAGAGACACTCATCACACATTTATGGACCAAAAAATTGAGCTTTCACACCATTAGGAGCCTTAACTTCCTATAGCCCATTTTAGGCCTACTTACCCTTAAGCCAAAAAATTTGAGAAATGAGAAAGCACTCAAAAATCTTTAATTTGAATCAAACATACCTTTGTACCATAAAAACACCTAAATCACATCACAAAGAAGTGTATAAAACTTTCTAATCATCAAAATATTCTTATCATTACATCAAACTCATTATACCATCTGAAACCATCCATTCTAATCTTGTACTACAACTCCTTCATAAACCTTTTGAGCAAACTCATGAACTTTTTATTCCCCCTTAGCTAATGACCTTCTCTAATTGGTAGTATCATCTTGAGAACACAACCATGCTTCTCCACTAAAATGATTCTCATAAGAAGAATAGATAGAGACCTCCTCTACACCATAATGCTCTACCATGGTGTAAAACTAGGAGTTTCCCATAACTCCTCATATTTCTTCTCCTCATTGGTCATCTAATGATTATAGTTCTTCTTCTTAGGATTAAGAGAAGCAACATGCTTAACCACTAAAACATTCTCCTTTACTTATAGAATTAGATTGGCAATACATGGAGATAACATAGATTCATGACATACCTTTTCATATGAAGGATCCACCTTATAGTTTGAAAACTTATTACTAGGCATAGACAATTAATGTTCTTTACATGATACATGCTCAATAATTATAGGATGTTCACTTGGATCCATATATACCCTAAGACTATCTTAAACTAACACCTTTTTATTTTTTTTGAGCTTGATCTTTTCATTCTTAACATGAGTAGACAATGAGATCCCTTGGAACTCTTCAACTTTAGAAGCATTCTCCACCATAACAAATAGATTACTTGGACCTGTAGTCTCATCATGACTCACACTTTTCACCTTTGGCTTCCATGTGTTAACATGCCTTCTTCCCTGCACTTTAGGAGCCTAATTAAACCTATTTTGACTTATAGAACTTTGCTTTTAGAACCTAAAAATGTAACCTCTCTATTCACAATTATAGCACACCATACCTTTTACAAGAAATGTATTTTGTCATACCTTATTTGGACATAAACTTGTAATATATCCTATGTCATAAAAATTAAAGCACTTAACTTTGTTCATAACTTTTGACTAATGAACCCCATCATGGTTTCATGAAAAATCATTTATAACAGGTCTCTTGCATTCTCTATCCCTATGACCAAATTGATTACATGTGTAATAATAACCATTGAATCTTGCATACCTCATGACATCTGGCTATCTAATCTAATTTGTCTTCATTATGCCAGCACCTTCAATTCTTGTATGATGATTTGTATTCAAAGTATGATTGTCCTTATTCATAGTAGTCTACATCTTTCTTGAGTTACATTCTTTTATTTGTCTTTATATCTAAGACCAGTTTTATCATTAGCATGCTTTTGACCATTCATAATATTATCTTTATCATATGAGCTCTTTTCAAATATCATAAGTGTCTTCGCCTTATTAGATGTATTTTCTAACTCAAATTTCAAAGACTCATTTTTAGAAACATAACTTAAACATTCATCTTCTTTAAATTTTAGTCTTGTAGATAAAATTTCCAATTGATAATTAAGATACTTGATCATATATTCATGCTCATTAGTGTCTTCATTCAATATTACCTCATACATAATAAATTGATCCTCATGGTCTTCAAGTTTATATTGAATCTTTTTATTGATCATTTTCTCAATCTTCAATTCTTCGAGATCATTCATCAAAGTAGTCTCACAATCCACCTCATCTTCATCATTATTTGAATCATTCCAAGTAGACACATTCTAATGTGATCAAATTCTTTCCTTACCAATGAACATAGATTCATCCTTAGTAGGACCATCATCTTCGTGATCATATTCTAAGTTAGTATCTTCACTCTCATTTGATAAGCTATAATCTTTTTTGGTGTAGAGACTCTTCTTTTTCTTGAGAGACTTCTTATTGTTATACCTTTTGAATCCTTTCTTCTTATAGGTTTTCTTGTTTTTATATTTACCTTCACCATGCTCTTCATCATCAATATTTTCATGCTTATGAGTGAACATATGAGCAAAATGTCCTATATCTCCACAATTGAAACATTTGAAGGGTGGTTTACCCTTATAATTCTATGAGTCTGTGTTTAATTTCCTAGTAATCAAAGCAATTAGTTCATCCTCATCAATATCAAAAATGTCACCCTCTTTGGATTTATTACCTTGGACTTATTCTTAGGATTCATCTTTGTCTTGAATGTAACTTCCTTATTTGGTATTATATCATCATTTATTCTCATCTCATATGAATTAAGGGTGCCATGCAATTGATCCATCTTCAACTGTGTAAGGTCATGAATCTCTTCTATAGAAGATACTTTTGGATCAAACTTGAGAGATAGAGACTTTAATACCTATTGGAAAATATTATTCTCTTCAAGATTCTCTTTAAGACCTCTGATGATGTTCATATTCTCATCAACTCTTTGTAGAAAAGATGACATAAAACCTTCTTCCTTCATCTTGAGACTTTCAAATTACCTTATGTGAGTTTGTAACTTAGAAATATTGAAAAATGATCTAAATTTTATCCCATATATATATATTATATTTACAATGTAATACCTCAGTCTATTTGGTATTTGAAAGACCAAAGTGATAACATTCATCACCTTGGAATTGTTCTCAAACAACCTATTATCTGTAGCACTAGATGGAGGAGTAATAAGAGAAACATAACCATCCATAATAGAGTTCCATACATCAAACCCTAGGGAAATAATATATGTCCTCATCCTTACACTCCAAAATGAATAATTAGATCCATTAAACATTGGTGCTTTCTTATTATAGAGACCTCCTTTATGATTACCCATATTGTACCTTAGATCACCTTCAAGATGTTAAACCTTTACCAAAGGACCTACTGTGATACCAATTATTAGAGGTAAAATCATAGAGAGGGGGAATTAGTGAGATCAAATAATATAAATTTAATTTTTCTCTTTACAAACACTTAATCAGTTACCATAAACATTCATGAAACATACACATCATTCATAGTAATGAGTAAGTGAGACAATGCAAGATCAATCACATAACACAAAACATATGTGGGAAACCCTCTTGGGGAATAAAACCCACTAGAACCTATAATTGGAATACTATATTATAATAACAAGAAATAATTTAGACCATCTATAAATGACCAAGGAACTACCATCCCTATATAGTGAGACTACAATCCCTTAAGGTGATACCACACCTATTTAGCTAAGCTACAATAATAACCAAAATTTTAGCAAGTTTTACCTTGCAAGAAGGATGAAACCACCTTAGATGCTGAGTTGCCAAAACAACACATATGAACCCATCTACCTTTGAATTGATGTCTACAACACTTGATGTTGGACCTCTACTTATTACTCTTCACCTTTTCTCACACTCAATCTATACGAGCACTATTCTACTAACATAATTATGACCTTCAAGTCATATAAATAGTCCTCAATCTATTTTTCTCTTCAAATCACACTTAGGGCACTCTACCCCTCATTTTCTCTACAATTATCACACACAAGCCTCTATCCAATCTCTCCTTTATTTCACTCTCCAAGTCTAGAAACCATCATCTTTGGTTCCACTATTTATAGATCTATCTTGATAATCAACACCATGGTCAGCCATTAGGCATGACCTAGCCCTTAAATAATCTCTCACATATAGACATACCTCAATATAATATTCATAGGCTATACATTTCATTTATGGGTCACCCTTAAGTAACTATACCTTTTAATAAGGCCCTTGTAGTTCTTATAGGTCTGCTAGAGAAATATTCACCCATTTATCACATCATCGAGAAAAACAAGAACATATGACCACCTTAAAAATACATGGGTCCACTCTTTATGTCCCCTTCAACATTATCAAATGATCACATTCAACTTTGACCACCTTTATGTATGCTCAAATAACTCAAACATTGACCTGGTATACATGAACATTATGAATGAACACCCAGTCAAATTCTTAAGAATTGTTCATACTCAAGATAGATTTATCACAACTCTAAAATACACACAAAGCATCCTCATGGAGTCCACAACACTACCCAATGGATAATTCATCAAGAGACATAAAAATAATATCTACATAATCTCAAATACTCTTCTCAGGTCATTTATAGAATAAACATGAACACACAATCAACTTTGAACATTAATATTTTTATTGTACACACTTACATATCTTAAAATTAGGTTCATTATATGTGTCATGGAGTCCTCTTCATATTTTATTTTTATAGAACTAAAAAATTTGAATTTTATCAAAAGATATGGACAAAATATAGAGCTCTATTTTTTCCCTGTGTTAAATTCAAATATTTGAATGATAATGGTTAGAGTTAAACTTTAACCACTTTGCTCATATCTCATGTACTTGATACTCAAATTAATTATGCACCATTGATCTTGTCTAAACTTTAATGCATAGTCACCAATGATCAAGCATTAAACATTTTACAATTGACCTTATCTCATGTAATTTAGAAACTTTGTCTCAACATGCTCTATTGATCTTTGTAGATCAATCAGGGATTTAACTATCAACTCTCACTATTTGATCAATATATATGAACACCCACTCACCATTGGATCATTATCATTTACCTTTGCTCAGTTGTTAAACATCATTCACCTATCCTCATCTTAATGCTTCTTAACTTCTTAGAGTAACATGCATTGTCGATATTGATCAAACTTTAACTTGTGTAGAAATGACTATGGGGACCCTTTCAATATGCCTGGAAGGATAAATTTGGATAGATATATCTTTTTATACAATCAATATCATGTCCCAAAAATTTCACCATATGTTCTCCTTTTAAAGATGAATCTAACCATGTACAAACTACTCTTGAAACCTTCACACATGTAAGATATAACACCATTAAAATGCCTTCCCAAAATCTTCTGTCATAGAGCCAACTATGTCAAAAACCTACTTGGGAGTCCAACTTTGAATAATCATATCTTTTGACATGATTCATCACATGATCTAAATTTTAGAAAAAATAAATTAGGGTCAAACCCAAATAAACCCATATTATTAGTTTCTCTTGACACCTTCACATGTGAAAAATATAACATCATCAAAATTCCTACTCAGGTTTTCTTGTCACATAAAAATTTGGCTATGGAAAAACACAGTCAAACTATGTGGGAGCCCAACTTCACATATGCATATCTTTTGACATGATTCATCACATGATCTAAAATTTAGTGAAAATAAATTAGGTACAAAAATGGACAAACCCATATGATCATTTTTTCTTGACACTTCCACATGTGAAAATGTTAACATTATCAATATGCTTACTCAGATTTTTTTGGACACATGTAAATTTGGTTGAGTATGGGAAAATAATGAATTTTAATTGAGAAGATAAATTTACACCCTCAT
Organism: Torreya grandis; assembly: GCA_037957365.1. NCBI lineage: Eukaryota > Viridiplantae > Streptophyta > Pinopsida > Cupressales > Taxaceae > Torreya > Torreya grandis. Next base: position 48,660 of record JARHVA010007204.1, on the reverse strand, counting down.
ATCTTTGATTATGCTTTGATGCATGAATTAATATTTTACACATAATAACTAGGGACTAATGTGATCACAACCAAATGACCAAATCCCCTTGACTCATTTCCATGTGGAAATTATGATGTCATCAAACTACCTACTCATTTTTTTTTCCATTGAACCAAAATGTCTAAATGAACACAATGAAGAACCAAATGAATACCACTCATGTACACAATTTATAAAATAATAAAAAACTTATTATGGGACATATTTCACATTATCAATACTTTAGAATCACCCTTAAACATCTCAAACCAAGCAAACTCTGTAGATCAACCAACCCTTCTTCAAGCATACTAGGACAAACACATTGCACACTTTGTCATTTCACATAGACTATCATGGATCTTCATCCACTCAATAAGACACCTCTATGACATCACCATGAAATCATTGACAATGCTCTAATAAAAGGAAGGAAAAAACTAGAAAAACATTGTGTTGGGATCATTTAGTGCAAAAAACTAGTCTACTATGCACAAGACCTCCAAAGCCTACTCTACCTAGGTCAAAATAATTTTTTTTAGAACTTTATTTACTATCTATGAGAAAAATTGTACTTGATGGGTGGAGTTTATCATAAGATTGATTTTTAAGTGAGAGGTATGCCTTAACTCTAGATATTTTAGCATGTTCATGATCTCCTTGATTAGAAATCAGGCCCAAAACATCCATTTATTCATATGGCACATGATCATGTCTACCAATAAGAATATTGTACCTTACCCAAGTCAGATTATCTAATGAGAATGATGTACTTTATGCTTTAATATAAGGTTGTTCATGATCAGTTATAAGAATTTGAGGAAATTCTCCTTAAAATCTAGTTGGTGTATTCTAATTTATGTCTTCTTTCTACCTTATATGAGATTTATATTTACTAAGGAATTTAATTTCTCAACTAAATTGATAGTATTACTACCCCAAGTCATTGGAGTCTTCTTGTCCTCTTAGAGAGAGAACAACTTCAATAATATCCTTAATATTTTCCTCATGAGCTATAAACTTATTAAGATCTTAAAATTCTTTTCAAATGTCCAAATAGGACTGCCACATGTCATCAAGACTGTATTGATATTTCTCATGGGTTTTAACAATACTGGTAAAAAAATGTCTTCATCAAGATCCTTCTCATGCTCTACTATAATATGATTAACTTTCATGTCTTCTTGGGTCTCCTCATAGCCACCTTGATGAATGTTATAGTTTGAGATGATAATATCTTCATCACATGATGTAAGGACACATTGAAATTATTTACTCATATCTTCCCCATGTTCACTAGTTAAAATAACTACTTCAGAATCTTCTTCTTGATCATGGGAATTGATTTATCTTGCTTCAAACTTGGCTTCTTATTCATCAAGAATGTGTTCAAAATATTGATTTTATCCCACGGATCCCAAATCTGATGTGATGATATAATAAGAACTTCTAGTGATGATTTCCTCATCACACTCACTTGAATAACTCTCTTATTTATAGCTTTATTGAGGCTCATTTACAACTATAACTTGCCTTTCTATTCAAGGACTTCAACATGATCTTGTTCTATTTCAGTGGCATAAATATTTGGAATTATATAACCAAGGTAATTGGTATAAGAAGGCTATCATGTAGTCATGTCTTCATCATCATCTCTTGATAAATTCTCATCTTCAATTGGATTCTCTTCTCTTGCCTTCCATATAACATGTCCTCCTTTGCCAAGGGAAATGGTAGGAGGGAAAGAAATTTCAATTGGTAGAATAGGAATATAGGGAGTTAAGGGATGATATTGAATGGGATTTGTGGTTGAAGAAGCATTATTCTAACTTGGTATCTTGGAGATAATGGATTAATTTAGGGAATCTTGAAGAAGAGGGAAATGGGCTTGTACCAATGTTTATTTATTCCCTTCCTTCCATTTAGAAATCACCCTATCAAAATCTAATATACCTTGATCTTCATGAATAGTTCCAACTAGAGGGATGGTTAAAGGGCTTAATAAACTTGGAATCTTTCTTTGCTTGGTGCTCATAACCTCTTTATACCTTTTCATACCTTGACATTCATGGATAATTTTATCTTGAAGAAGAGGTGAGGAGATTTGGAATCTTTGGTATTTTATTAGTTTAGCCTATACAACCTTCTTTTCTTATTAGTTTTGATTTGGAATGGAAGGAATGATCCAATAAGGTTGACATGGGGTAGAATGAGGCTCATAAGACTTATTATATTAATATTTTTTCTCCTTTAAATCCAATAACCCACTACCAATGGTTTGAATTGAGCCTTTTATTCTAGCCACTCATTGGATGAACTAGGGGTATCTTAAAAAGGTTGTCTAGGCTAGTAGAATTGGACTTGTTGCCCTCAAATGGTATCCAACTCATTCTTAAGGTTTTGAGCAAAGTTTTTTAATGTCCAAGAGTTCATTATAAAGGCTATTTGATTATGTGGTTGGGGAGGGAAGAAAGGATAATATTCTTTATAGTAAGGTTGGTCATAATGATAACTAGAGCCATATAGGGGGAAATAAGGTTATTGTAGGATTGATATGAGTCAAAATAGTGCTGATATGGATCATTATACTATTGTTAAATAGGTTTAAAATAGAATTTATCTCCATACCTAGCAATCAAACTTCATGAGGTTAAAAAAATACAAAGGGTAATTGTTTGTAAAGAGTACCTAGGATTCTAGAACCAACTGATTAAACTCAAAGTTGCCACTGACGCTTGATAGAGATGCCTTAAAAGTATGATGTATTGAAGGAAAACACCAAAAATCCTTCAATATGTGAGGTAATTTGAAACTTGTCCCACTAAGTGTGCCAAAAACTATTGTCAAATTTGAGTATCACCCTTGAAGAAGCTTGTTTCAAGACCTCTTCACCTAATTAACATAATGGGATATCTCTAAGGTTGTGGGTGACCTATAACTAGAGAGAACTTATAAAGAGGGTTAGATCCATTTATAAAACAACTAAAACTAACATTAACCTACTCAAATGATAAGGAAAAGAGAAAGAGAAAATTGAAATTAAATAGAGGTGATGCACCAAAATATTAAACTCCACTTGCCTATACACTTGTGAAGTGAAGCAAGACTAATTTGACCACACAAATCCAATTGAGGTTCTACTTACATCAATGTTTCAACATAGAGGTATTAGGAAATACATTAATTATGAGGGACAACCAAGAGGTGAACTAAATCAACACTCATGGCATATTTCCACATCTAATTCCATACATAACTAGATACAACACTTGATGTGACCTGCAAAGAGCCAACCTACTTTCAAAGAAGTAAGGGTGAGAAGATAAAATAAATGGAGTTAGGACACTACCACTATCAATCATGCATAATCACAAGTAAACACTAAAAACAATATTGAAGAAGGATAAAACTAGATATTTATTCATTCCAAAAGGAAAGAAATAGTGTTAACTTGAGTAGGGATTCACCATACTCAATTTGAGGATGCTTTACCAGCCCTTCAAAGCTAAATATATAAAATAATATGTGTGTGAGAGAGAGAGAGAGAGGAAGAGGATGTGTTAAAATTCCATGATGAATATCATCTATAAGTTATAATATTTATGAGATTAATGAAATTTCTCATAAATATTCTTCTCCATGCTTTGGCTTGATGTGATAATAGTCTTCATGAAAAGGTTGCATGTTTCTTAAATTAAGAGTTATAATTCATTTCTTGAAGAGCAATTACAAATTGATCTCTTGACCTTGAGTATCATTGTATTTCACTACCTCCATGTCTCATCATGGATTTAAATTATTTTATACGTAGCTCATGCTCTCCATTGGATTTAACTCCCTTGATCATTTTGGTACTTGGCTCATTCTTAGGCATCTTCAATAATTGATGTTTCTTGATTTAAGATTTCCACATCAACATTTTCCATCTCATAGGTGTCTTGGAGAAGATCATACCACCTCTACCTAGCTACATCATTTATAACTACCTGTAAAGCCTTGGTTAAGAGTTTCATCGCTTTGAGAATAAGCTTAAAAAGATTGGCTAATGAATGTTACCATCCTTAAAGACTCTTAACAACATGAGACTAAATTTTTTTTTGTACTTCAACCCTTAAAAACTAAATTTAAATTGTGAAATTGACTTGATTGTGACTAGTAAAGGTATCGTGGTATTAGGTGTATACATGGGTGTAATGAAGAATCTCATGTTTTAAACGACCTCTAAAGGATTTACAACCTTACTTCCTTTGAAAAAACAAGAGGGAAGTCTTCATAGTATTGATTCAAGACTTGAAACATATAATGAAATCATGAGGGGTATTTTATAGGTTGGTTTAAGATCATTTGATCTATGCCCAAGTTTTATAAAGCTCCCCAACTAGTCAAGAAGACCTCATATAGCCAAAATCATGAACAAAAGCCTAAAACTCCATTTTTTGATCATATTCTTGCACTTTTCTATCCATAGGTGCCAAATAATTAATAAAAAATGTGATTATTAGGTTTGGAAACATAATCCAAGGGTATTCAAAGATATTCAAGTTCATTTGAATCACTTAGAAGACTAATTTTAGTCATTGATCTTCCCTTGGGGTTTTAGCAAGGTTTAGAGGTGTCTACCTTCTTATCAATTTTTCAAAAATGAGAGGGACATAAAGGATTTATAAATTAAAAAAATTTGGAGTATGGGGGGCTCTTAAAATTATTATAAAACCATTTTGACCAATTCACTTGGTGAACAAACTTGCAATGTGAAAAATATACCCTCTCAGGCCTATAAGCTTATGTATAATACATTTGAGATGAGGTTTTGGAGAAAAATATAATTATAATGCTTATATTTTAATTTAAATGAATTATTATTACTTGATATATTCCCTATAATTTTTTAATATTAACTCTCAAAAGCACTGAAACTTGATCTACCCCATGCATAGGGTTTTTGAGAAGTTTGGTAATTCTAACCCTAGTGACCTCATTTTGGTATTTTATCATATTTAAAAGGAGTAAAATCACTCCTTAAAAATTATGGTATCTAAGAAATTTCATGAACATTTATACCTTATTTACAACCAAAAGTTTCAAAAAAGTTTCACATCCCTATAAGTAGGTCTGTAGGTATAGATAGTCAAGACCAATTTTGAATAAAAGGGGTCTTCTTGTTATTTTATGACTTGAACATCTCAAAAATGTTTTATAGGTATAATTTGAGTATAAAAATTGACATGAACTTTCCAAAAGTTTATTATATACTTCCAATTTTCCGCTTAGGTATGTACTTATTACCTTATGTTTAGAACCCTATTCAAGAACATTCTATTCAAAGGGATTCATGGTCTATCACCTATAAATTATGAAAAGAGCAAATGTATAATATTTTTAATATTTGAATTATGTTTTATTGATACACCTTATATCACCTTATGTTGCCTTCAAACCCTCTATCTAACACACCAATTATTTTCTCTCTATTTTCTACAGGCAGGCTTGTAGGTGTGTCTCTCTCAAGCTTGAAACATTCCAAAATAAATATTTAGCTAAAATTATTTTATTTGATGATATTAAATGGTTATATATTCAATTTTATATCCATTTTATTTTTTTAAAATACTTTTACCATTGATAAAACATATATATCTTGTTAAGAGTCTCTCAAACCCTTTTATACACCTACACATTCCATCTGTAGGTGCATGACTACATTCCTCTCTTGTCATACTGATAATGCATGATATTGAATGGGTTTGGAGATATTATTAAGGTTTATAATCCTTATAATCACATCAAAATTTCATTATAACCTAGCCATTAGTCACATATTTATAACTTTCATCTTTAAACACTTGAAGTTTTTTCTCAAACTTACATCAAAGATGATTATTGGAGTAATTGTAAATTTATTGAATTATTATAAATAGATTAAAAAATCCATTTTGTGCCTCAAAATTCAAATAAAATGGGTTATTAATTATTCATCCAAAAAAAATTCTATAGGACTGCATCTCTCTCTTGGAGGGCTGCATGTTTGGACTAGTATGAAAAAGACATTTTGGAGATGAAAAAAACTATTCGAGCATGGAATTAGTAGTAGGAGACTATAAAAATTTTATTTCATGTTCTTTATCTTATTTTAAAAGTATTAAAAACTTCAAATGTATCAAACAGGCTTAAAAACTTACCATTCTAAAACACTACAGACCTATACCTTCACATTTGATTGATCTATGCATTTAATATTTTCTTTAAAATTATATAGGAGGGATTATTAGGCCCTTAAATATCCCTAAAAAAACTTCATTTTCATCAATGAACTCTCAATTGCATTCAAATAACAGAAAACTAAGATATTGGGGTTTTAGAGGGGTTTTAAAGGTAGTAAGCTTCTTAGTAATGGTTCATAAATATATTACATCCAATGTCAAGAATAATTCCATGATATTTAAGGTAATAGGGGTGGTAAACATACCATAAGAGCATTTACCCTGACCCTTTTCATCCTTTATGAAATAAGCTTAAGAAAATGACTTTTATTGGCCTACCAAGGACTCGATGGAAGACCTAAGTGGTTTTCTATCCTTTTTGGACCTAAAAATTCTTTATCTACATGGTTTGAGCCTAGGGGATATGTAGTATGCCTTGAAGAGGATTATAAAACCATATCCAACTTGGCACCCCTATAATGAGACCTCCATAGACCCTTCTTCTTCAAGAAACATGCTTGTCTACCAAAATAACCTGCCATAGTTACTAAACTAAATGCCAATGGAGTTTATCTTAGTTTGTATAGTGGTGGAGTAATGTACCAAGAGAATGTTCACCTTATTTTCCTACCATATCTTACATCATGATTTGTTTGGATGTTATAAATGATGAATAATGTAGTTTTAAAAGTGAGTTAACATTTGAAACGGAGTGTTGTAACATCTTTACCAAGGTGTATGAGCAAGAGAGATATAATAAGCTCTTCACAAATGTCAAACGACTTAAAATATCCTATTTTCACCTATATACATGATATTATACCTCTAAACTGATGTCTATCAAAGGATTTATATTATAAAATTATAATATATAATAAGACTAAGACAAGTGAAAACCTTAATCTTTCAAAAAATACCTTAAATTATTCAAAAGTTTAAAATGGCCATGTTTCCATCTTCTTGACTCTACTTATTAGAGCCACTTATCCATCTTGGATCACTCTACTTTTTTAGATGGTCACCACTTATTTATCCTCAAAATGGACTAGGTCTAGCTTAACCATCAAAATAAAACCTTAAAATCCCAAAAATTACCTTAAACTCTAATAAATTCATTACAAAAGACCTCATTTGAAAGGGAAATTGGTGTAAAAGTGTAGTTTTGGATTATAGGGGTTGATATTTGGCCTAATATTCCAAATTTTCAACACTCACTCTATCAATATCTATGTATATAACATGTACCTCTCCATCATCTCCTCCACCACCATTTGACCTAACTATTTGTCTCATGATCCTATGCCATAATACCCTCTAAGGCTTTGCACTCAAAATATTTCATGTCCACTCCCTCAGATCCCTTATCATTTGATGTAAAATATTCAATCTCATTAATTGAGTTTGATCAAATAGTTATTTGTACACATTTATGACACCTACATAAATCACATCTTATCACTTATAAAATGGTGCATGATTTAGAGAGGTCTAACTAGTAATGACACTCTTTAGATCCACTACCAACCCTAACTCCCTATGCTCCTTGTATGATCAATAAAAGATATGAGGCCCTTTTAAAAATGTCATTTCATACACAAAACTACTTGAACACTTTATTTTACATATATATCTAAATGATATACTCTCTACCCAATAAAATAGAATACTATAGTCACAGTCAAAATACACCAAATCCTCTACCCATACTAGATTTGCTTCTTAATAAAGCCTCTATGTGATGTCCTTAGGCCTCAACTCATCTATATCCATCTTAAAATATTTTAAATATCCTATATGTCATTATTTGATTCTAATAATAACATACTATCCATATTCAAAGGGGTCTACATATGTGCTCACTTAAAAATATCCTATTGGGCTCTCCATGTCTATATGCTCCCAATCCCATATGTGTATTAGGGTCTAAGGCCCAATAATTTTCCCATCCTTATATACAATTGAGTGTAGATCCATATAAAATTATGCTAACATGAAGTGCCCTAAGGTAAACTCTATTGCAAACTATATCACATTCCCCACCACATATGCTAGTTCAACTAAAATTTTTTACCACTCTTATCAAAAATAAATATGATACTAAAAATAGCCATACACACTATAGGAAATGGATATACAAGTTATCCTACCAAACATGTCCAAATATACCCTTGATTTAGCAATTGGGATGTCATCCTCATTAATAAATATCCTCATCGATGGTTGGCATATCACATCTATCTCATAACATAGCCCCTATATCAGGACATGTATAATCCTCCATATGCCCTCTAAGGTGACCATTATCTCCCCTATGAAAATATTAAAATTAATCATCTCTAAATGCTAATGATGTCAATAGAGTATTATTAACATAGATCTCTGGCATCATATCCACATAATATAACCCCATATCCTCCATTAGTTCATAATCCTTTGCTATGAAGGTATACACTAACTATAATGCCACATATTTCCTCTCATGTGCAATGATTATTTGTAGTCTCTCCTACAAACACCAAACATATGCACACTTATTCTAACTTTTCATAATACTCTAAAAAAGATCACTAACTCAACAAATCATCAAAATTTTAACAAGACATACAAAACCACCATTGGTGAAAAAATGTCATTTATTAGAGTCTATTCACCATTCATTAGAGGAAAAAATATAGGTTTATCAAAATAATTACAACTTATAATCCACAGCAAAATTTTCATAATATCTATTGGAAAATAAAAATTCTCCATTTGAGGGTATAAAATCACTATTTGTATGTGTGAATTTACCATAAGCAGATTTTTCTTCATAAAAATTTCATTTTCCCCCACCTTTACTTGCATTTACTACACCAAAATTTCAAATTTTACAAAATAACAAAATTACTTATGGATGGCCTGCTCCCCTCTAGTCATTGATGTTCCCTCATGCATTCACTATAGTTATCATCAATTAGATATGATCCAATTTTGATAAAGGTCTGTTAGAGGCTCAGATCTCAAAATTTATATGTGGAAAGAATGAAAATTATTTTAAATTCACCCTTACCTCCTATTTATTCACCCCTCACTCCCCAATTTTACCTCCTAACACCTCCCCTTCCTCATTTTTCACATTTCTTCTCATTTAGAGATCCCATACATGTTTTTTCTCCTTGCACATCCTCTTGAGCATACATATATCTATCAAATTATCCAATCATTACTCAGGGCATCTCTTTGCACCCATCTTGCTTCTCATATTTTGCATTATTTAAAAATTCACTGCTAATTCTACTTACAATGCCATTTCAAAGAGGGGTAAATATAGACACCTAAAGTCTACCACCATAGTGTTATAAGTAATTTACTAATTATCAACATTCATCATTCACCATTTATCCATTCTAACATGTCCATCATAAAAAATATATGACCCCTAATTATGATATGACCCCTATCCTATTCCACATAGTCCCATCAAAATTACCCATTGATTAATTAACTAAATAATCCACATTATTTAATTTATTTAAGTTAAGCATACATATTGATCAATAAATAAATAAAAATTATAATAAAATTAGTGAATCCACCTCATCATCCCATTCAACAAACCTCAATTAATCCTTTTAACCCTCTCATTAACCATAAACAAACTTATTAAAGTCTCTTTAAACCATTAAAAAAATTATTCAAATCTATTTAAGACATTTAAACACATTCAAATAACCTCATTTAATACAAGCAAATCCTTGAAAAAATTATTTAAGATATTCAACCCATTCATTGTCTAATTAATAAACTCATTAATCAATTGACCACTTCCTCCAACTAATTAATAGATTACCAACCAATCCATTGAATGCATTTTACCTATAGACTGAATATCCACCATCCATATTAAAAAATATTAAATAAATATCAATTAAATTTGACCATCCATTCCTCATCCAAAAAATATATAAATTGACATTCCTTCCTCCATTAGAATAAGATGAATGTGTGATCATCGTAATTATACTCTTGAATCCATTTGAGATAAATCAATCAATCCATCACCACACTAATAAAATTTTCATGTAATTTTCTTGAGAGAAGACACATTCCAAAATTAAACATCACATCAACTCAATGAAATAGAAGGCTTCATTTGTTAAGTGAGGTAAAATACATTGTTTATTATCTTTCATTTTCTCTATTAGAGTCTATGTTAGAATAGAGTAGGGATTATATATTATTTATAATTTTTTGTTTAAAAATCTAATATTTTCATATTTCATATATGCAAAGGATAAATGAACCTATAAAATCTGTATGGTCTAATCATGACATGATCATTCATCGTGCTCCAAATAGGCTTAGAATAAATAAGATCATTACACATGATAGAAGTTGGAATGAACTCCATCTTAGAAATATGGAAATAAAATCAAGGAGGGATATTATAGGTAACTTGGAAGGAGGGAAAATTAAGTTCATTAAGTTAATAATATAATAATACTACTCATAGGCGTGCTAAAGGGAAGAGTGATAATGAAGGACCTCCACATACTTATATTTGACATATTTTGATAAATATGGGTCATTGAGGGAATATTTTTCATCTTAATCCAAGGTAGTAATGTTTATATTAAGGGATTGAACCACTATTTCTCTAGAGGATGAGTGGGAATTAGGCTTCTTATGAATGACCATACAAGACAAAAGAATGTTAGTTGAATTCTTGTGAGAACAAGTTTGTAAATAAGGATTAAATTGAGATATTATACTAGAATAGAGGTCTAAGGTATTAATATTAAGAATAATCTAATTTGGATCATCATCATCAAAATCTAAGAGGTTAGGTGGTATATTTTATAAGAGCTCAAGATGTCCATTTTAACATCAATTAAAATTAATAGGAGTATTCTTGGAAAGGGATATCAGGCAAGGGTTCAAAGTTACACATTTTAAAGATAAAATATAATTTGAACTATTCAAAATTATAAGAGTTGGTATCAAGATTAATCTCATATATAACACACTTATGAGGAAATTTGACACACTAGAATGCATATAAAGCCAATGCCCTCATGTGATGAGTCTAGGGATGACCAAGAAATATTTTATATAATAAGGTAAAGTTAAATATAATAACATTAACTATAACCATGAGGGGTGAGATGGTGATAGGAATCCAAACATGTTTTAGGGGAAGAATTTGAATTTTATCATATCCTTGCCACTTTTTTTGGCTAGAATTAAGGTTAACTCAAAGTATCCTAAGATTTTGATCAATTCAAGAGAGGTGACATAAGTGATAAAACCTTAATTTATCAAGGCAAACTTGAATAAAATATCACAAAATTATATAATAATGAATAAATTAGGATCATCCAGATAAATTTAGATTTTTTTAGGGATCATAGAGGTAATAATAAAGTTTAGTGAAAGATATGCATCCATAGTTTCATCAACTTGTATGGAAATTTCTTCTCATTATTATAAAATACTATACTCAAAGTTGGGAAAGGTATATTATTTACCCATAGGTGGAGGTCAATTAATGTTAATTTTATGTAAAGCATTAATCAATCAATTATTATGACATGGGGAAATCTTCATGAGCTCAAGGAATAAAATTTGGGAAGGGCACATAAAAATTTCTTATATGGGGACCTATTCATCAAATCCTACATGAAGTAGACATGACTAAGAAAGAGGCACATAATTATAAATAAAATAAACCTAGGATGGATCTCACTTAGAATAAAACTAATAATGAATTGAACTATATAGTATCATCTTGATTGATACAGTTGGGATAGGCTAAGCTACAATATCTATCTGGTTGATGTCGTTAGTTACATAAAAACATTAGAATCACACTATATCATCCAAGTAGGTACATTAGCATCAAAATGACATAATGTTTTTTATTATATTAGGATAGAAAGTATAATATAAATATAATTAGTTACGGAAACACACTACATTAGGCTAGTCAATAAATTTTATTGGGATCAATTGATAAAATACTATACTAGATTGATCAGTACAATTGAAATTGGGTGTGATGTATAAATAAATTATATCAAGATAGATGATGTTGTATGGAATGTAGGAAAATTTACCATATTGTATGATACATTTATAAAGGAATAAAATTGTACTAGGTTGGCCAATATAGTCTATAAATATATAATCATGAAGGTGTTAATTTTCCTCAAGCTTGATATTTGTGAAATGATTTCGAGTATTACCCTAAAATGTTTGGTAAGTTAAGTAATATGAGTCTGATGAGGATAAGAATCAAAATAGGTGATTACATTCTTAATTTTTTTCATATTAAACATTTTTTCATCAGCATAGGAGTGTGGGTTAACTATGGTTTTAATAAAATTGGTGGTTGGAGATTAATTTTGATTATTTGGTTGTTGATTTTGATTATGATTAAAAAGTAGATTGGAGTATATAGAAAGGTGAGCATTAGCTTGGTGAAGATATTAATGTTTTAAATTTGATTTATAACCTTTTTATATCTTGTCATAATATATTTTTCATTCTTAGATCATAGTTTCATGAATGAAGTTTCAACCAAGAAAGAATTCAAAAGTAAGGTGCTTAAGTGATTTACATTTTGCATGGGAATACCCCCAATTTTCATGGAGCTAAAAAACATTATGAGGGTCATAAAATGATAAATAGGTTGGAAGGTGTTAGATTCTATAGGTGAAGGTTTAGGAAGATGTTGTATGTAATCGGAAATGTAGTAGATCTATAAATCAATCCTAGATTAGATAATATAAATCCTAATTACACTTCTGATTATAGATACATTAGATATTTAAGATCATGACCAAGATGGATCTTCTCAACCTACCCAAGGGACATATTTCCATAATAAATTCATAATAGAGGATACAAAGCCTCCATTCAATAAAAACTACATAATAACCCTAGCTAGGTCCTATGTTTTCATATTCACTAAATTAGTAACAAGAAAAGTAAAAGTCTAATCTAGTGCTCACCAAATATTGTGGAATAAAGTGGGGGAAATAAACATGAAAATAAAACATGAATATAAGACATACACTAACATTATTGTATACTTAATCCTAATACATGATATATAAGTAAAAATGCATGTCTATCTAATCTTATAAAGGAGGAAAAAAGTTAAGAATATTTACCTTTGAAGATGAACCCACTGAGCCTCAATATATCTCTTAGAAAAGGTTATTCATATGAGGTTTTTGTGGTATGTAAGGATGAGAAGGATAAATTATATCTAGGATAAACAACCTATCAGTGCATCCAAAATACTTTTCCACAAAATAAGATCTATATCTTCAAAGAAAGTATGAAACCCTAAGCTTCTTATCAAGTAGAATGGTGGATAAGCAAATGTGCAAGATATATCTATTCTTTTTCTCTTCTTTTATAAATTATTAAATGGATGCATTTATATAGGTAGATGTAATGCTAATCCTTTTAAAAATATTAGGCTAACAAGGTTGACCCATTCAACCTAGTATCATTATTGACAAAAATAAATTAGGTCATAGACTATGTCAACTAGGGGCTGACCTAGATACTAATAAGTTATATCAATTAAAGTACAAGGTCAATGGGGATGAAAGTGTAACACAAACCATCAAAGATGGTTTTAGGTTAGGGAAGGGATAATAAAGTGGTAAATGACTAGAGAAGGGTGTTAAATAAGAGGCAAATATTAAGGGACTTGTTTTAGGAGATGGGTGTGTAAATATCAAGTGGAAATAAGGGAAAAAAATCTTGTGAAGCACCAATGGTATACCCACCCCTTTATTAGTGCACCTCTTAAGGTGTGTAATCAAAGAGATTGAGACATGATGTGTTTCTACAAGATAGAAAACATCAGTAATTGATAAAGTTTAAAAATATTACATGTATACGTATGATGTACTAGAAGTTCATCACATGTAACGTAGGTGAAACATAGGATGGTGCTTCGAGAAAAGAAAATATGCAACACATAATGCTAAACTTGAATAATTTGTAATAAAATAAGATAAATGAAAGGAAAAAATTGAAAAACATATAACTTTACTTACCTTAGTGTTGTCGATAAAGGAGATACAAGAAATGTAAAGGTGTCAAATGTGGGGAACATTAGGTAAACCTATAGAGATTAGTAGAAAAAAGTATAAAATCAAAAAATTTCAACATAGACATATAATAGTTTAAGAGATTCTCTATGATGTCAGGATTCTAGAACATTTTATGATTTGGAAAAAGAGCTAATAGAGACAAATATATGATAAAAATTATAAATCTAATGGTAAATATTTAAAGGATAAATAATTTTGAAAAGTAAAATATAAATAGGGTGAAAAATAATTCATTTGGTATTTTTACTATTCTAAGAAAATAGAGCTTTGATAGACCCAATGAGAGACTAGAGAGCTAGGATGGTGAGGACATGATAGCTGAGATGGGGAGGATGCATAGTGGCCAAAACATAGGTAATCAACTAAAAATTTCAATTTTTTGAATATTTTTATTTTAAAATGAGTGAATTATTAAAAAAATGATTGGTAGACAAAATATAGGCACCAAAATGAACCCTAAATTCTTTTTAGGGACACTAGGGGTGAAACTAGGTATTGTGTAAGGAGTCAGACCAATAAATACTCAAGGAATTTATGGTAATTGATTAAAAGGTCATCACTGTAGATGAATAGAGTCAACCAAGTTGACTTAGTATATAAAGGGAAAGAAAACCCATAGGTTAATTACATAATAGTTGGCCAATTTAGTGGTATAAGGGATTGACTATATAACAGTAGGCTGACTTAGTTGTTTTTTAAGAGATTGATATACTACTATAGGTTAGAAAGGTGGCTAACTCAGTACTACAAACCAAAGGGTGGCTAAATTAATACTAAAGAGTTTGATCTAGTATAACTTTTATAGGTCTAATTTAGTATCCATAATGAAGTATAGGGCTGATTTAGTATTTAATATGTCAATTCAGTAGAAAATGAACAAACTAAATCAAACCTATTAAATTTTGTGAAATTTTTAAGAATGTACTTTGATTATAAATAACATGGAAATCTAATACATCCTTTGTTATTTGATATTTTGTAGATATGCTAGAGATATTGGTGATTGATTGATGTATCATAGTTACTAGATTTTCTAGAGTTTTTGATAGAAGTGGATAAAATGAGACTAGTGACACTAGGTTTGAGAGGTATCATGAAGATGAGTCACATCCCATTGAGTGTTGATCTTATTGTCATGTTCCTTAGAGCATGAGAGTGGTTAACCAACATGTTTTGATGGGTGGTGGATAGGGATACCATAAAGGTGGGTATCACACTAGAAGATATCTATGCATTACTTGGGCTACCTATAAGAGTGACATTGATGATCATAGGAACACCAAATGATTTGGAGGAGAGATGAACACTAGCCAAATGGGCAATATGCCAAGATAAGATATACCAAGTGTTGAGGGTTAGTTAATTTGATGTGTATATTATGATGATTTTGGACATCAAGAAGGCCATGATCAGGCTTGTGATAGCATGAGTGTTATATCAAAAGTTAGATGATAAGGTACCACTATATGTAATAGCCTTGTGTTAGTTCATTTTGGAATAGGGGCACTATATGCTTTTAGGTCTATCATCTTGGTCTAGGTCATGAATGATATGAATGAGATGCTCTCCAAAGGTAGAAATACCATAAGACTAGTGGTTTTCCTTAGTATATGGATATATGAGAGGTTCTCAATTTATCAACTAGCTGATTTACCCCATTTGGTTGATGATAGGTTACCTTTAATGACTAGATGGAGATAAGACTAGGTAGTGTGGGTCATGCCCCACATTCCATTACTGTAGATGGTCACATAATAGGAGATTGTGTGATATATATATACACATATAAAGCTACTATTTGGACTAATTAGGTGACTTTGATGATAGGGTTAACTCGAGTATGAATCATAGGCCACTATACTTAGTGGGTATATCCATAGCCAGTGGGATGCTTATCAGGAAAATTTGGAATCCCATACCCAATGGATACTATAGTGGTTCCTAATTTTTGGGCATGACATACTAGATATTTGAGGGGGATAGGAGGTGAGGAGCACCAGTTGAGAGATTCATGATCAAGCCATGATATGTGAGACCATAGATTGGGAGCATGATTATCGATAGTCAGAGGAGGAGAGTGAATATATATGGATGTAAGGGTGAAATAGGTACCATATTAGAAAAAATAGTAGGAGTAATTACCATATTAGACACACCATATATGGAGGTTCCATTATTTAGATCAAACATAAATGAGGGTGGTCACATAGGATGATCTAATAGTCAGCCCATAATAGAGCTGGTCGATAAAGGCACCTCTAAGGAGAGGCTCACAATGTGCATAGATGGTGACTTCTAGATTTAAATTAATAGGGAGATGAGTGATGGATGAGGTGATTGGGGGATGGGCTAATGGATAGATCATGCTTAGTGGATGAAAAAATAGGGATATGGTGATTAGTGACACTGGGACTAGTAAGAAATGTTATAATTTTCAATTTATGAGACAAAATATTCATTGTATGTGATTATAGGTAGGTAGATATATTTTGATGTGTATATATGATCTAATATCTATCTAGTTTTGGTTTTTTATATCTTAAAAAAAAGGAGGTCAAAAGGGGATCCCTAGTCATGGTAGTGTACCATGACATTTTGGATGAGGTGATGGCACCATACAACCCCACCACACTAGATGGTCCTACAATACTATCTGTCCCATCTCAAGAAGGTTGGTTAAGACTAGTGGGGGATGCCATGAGGTAGTTAATTACATGTAGGGATGGATTTTAACCATCAATAAGGGTGGGATCAAGAGAGGCATAGGCATAAAAGGCCCTGGCTTAAGAGAGAGCCACACACATGGCTACCATGATCTAGTTTGGATAGGTACAGGCTTAGGTGGCCAGATTATAAGGATAAGTAGTAGGATTTATATCATAAATGACCTCATTATAGTGAACAATGTAGAGGGGATAGTCTGGAGCATCTATGGGAAATATGACTAGGCCATGAGATAAGCATGATGGAGCCTAATTGTAGAGACAGAGCTATGTATTATTGTATTTTGTACCATTATATTGTATAAAACACGTGATATATAGAGATATATTGTTTTAAAAGTTGGATTTGGTATCATGAGTTGTAATTGGTTATGGTTTTTGATGTATGGATATATTTATTTTGAGCACATGTATTTAGCTTTTGTTATATATGCTATGATAAATATATGTGGAGTGTTTTGTTTTCTATCACTATGTGATACACATGCATGGTTAAAAATAAATAGGTAAAAGGACTTAGAAAAGTATAATTAATCACAAAAAATGCACTACACACTATATCACGATGTAAAATGTGTAATAACAAAATATGACTAAATATAATTAACCAAAAAGTGGTAAAAAAAAGAACAAAATGTTTTTAAACCATGACAAATATTGGCACCAAATTTAAACAAGTAAAATCACACTATATCACATTAGGAAGTATGAAAATAATGTAATAAAATGGAAAGCACATGAAATTCAAATGGTATAAAAATAAAAAAATTAAGTCAAACAATTATATTAAATCACGTTGGCAAGTATAAAAGAGAAATAAAATTGGTGAAAGGAACTTAAATTGATCACACTAATTCAAGCTAGAAAGTATGAAAAACTTAAGAAAAATGGTTGTATTCTTACATGAAATCAAAAAATAAGAAGATAAAAGTTAAATATCAATGAAGTAAGTGTAAAAGATACTATATCAATATGGGAAACATGTCAATGATGTGTAACTCATAATCAATCATGACTTAACTCAAATTTGACACATGTAATTTCATTATGACTTGGGTATTATAAAATTTGTGAGGAAGGCCAGGTCCTATCCATAGTCTTAAACTAAAACTCACAAAGGGAACACCAATGAGGTGTAATTAGTGGGAAAAATATGTTAAAGGGGTATTTTTGGAATGGAAATATGAAAATTTGGTAATTTATGAGGAAGTTCGTGTCCTATCCAAGGTATTACACTACAAATCACAAATGGGATCCATAGTGGGAGTGATCAATGAAAAAAACAATATTTATCAATGGGAAATATTAGTATTTTAGGGAATGAAAGAAGGAAGGTAAAAATCACAACATGAGCATCTATGAGAATACCTTAGGAAATAAGAGGCACAACAAAGACATAGAAAGACACTAAGTGACTAGTGACCATCAATATATAGAGGATTCCCATTTACAATAAGCACAAAGTTTTATAGATCAATAAGTGAGATATTAAGATCAAATCATGTTGGTTTTTTTGAATAATAAAATTAAAAGGGACCTACCTTACCACAACATGTTCCCCATTCTATAGGACTTCTTATAGAGTCATCAATCTACTATGAAGATTGGGTACTTGCATGAGGAAGTAAATAGCACTAAAATATTTTTTTATTACCATTTTCTAATCGACAAGGCTAACATACCACAATAGACCTCATCTCTATCATGATTCCAACTATGGAGTTTGATATTTAATTAGAAATAGGATATGTGCTTAAAATCATGTCTTTTAATGTGATTTGACTTTTGAAAACTTTTTAGTGTTGCTTTTTGTTAAAATGATTTAGATTTTGAATTTTTATGGATTTTAATATTCCTCCTCCATATGGACTTGGAATGACCAATCATGAGAGATAAATTGATGCACATGAATGAGTTTTAGGCTTTGGCTAAAGGAAGCTAAGTATCCCAAGACATGACTAACTAAAACACTTAGGCTTACTTATGAACCAACATTTTATCTCAAGTTTCAACAATGTGTATGCTTAATTTGTGAAATGAAATAAGGGGAATAAAGGGAGATTCAAGATGGACCAGTAAAAGGAGATTATAATGAGATGACTTTTTTGCTAATTGATCACATGGTAAATAAAGAATGACTAAGGGGAGTAAGGTTTTTATAACTAATTCACAATAATGATTATCTATATTTATAGAGATAAGGTATCAAACAATCATGAGAAATAATAAGATATCTGAATAAAAGGAACTCATATAAAAAAGTATGTAATCATGAAAAATAATCCATAAGAGAACATAAGGAATAAAATGAAACCATAAGTAACATGTAGTGTGAAACATAAGTAACCATGTTATATAAATAAGAATTTGACATAATTTTAGATGATATAAGATAGATAAAAGTAAATTTAGAACACATGTCTAATCCAAAAATTAAGAAATAAATGAATTAACACCATGATGTGTTCATAAATAATGGTAGATTTATCCACACACAATATCCATAACATTTGATAAGTCTATATGAAGCTGAACTCTAACTATAACAAGGGTCTCATAGATATTCAAAAAAAGTTAAGAAAATACTTCACATTGAGTCTACTCAATGAAAAATGTAGGCATGCCTAAAGGATCATGATTATGATTAATGTCATGCATGGGATGATTAGGATAAGGAAGAGGAGTGGACTTTGTGGGATATTAAGGGTTCACTAGTGGAGAATGGGCCATAGGTAAAGGAGTTACTCGTGGAGAAGGGATCACAAGTGAAGGAGTCATGAGTGGAGAAACTATAGGTGGAGAAGGGACATAGAGGAAGAAGGGGGAGCCTTATTGTAAGGACAACCTATGGGAAGAAGGGTAGTATGTGAATGAATGGTCATGAGGTGATCCTTGGGATGATTCTGAAGGATGTGGCAATGGTCAATGTGATGAGTACCACATTGGTGCTATAGAGATTATTCTTCTCCATATTTGGAAATATATTTAGGTAATATTTTTGGGAAAGGTATAAATTTATCTATGGATTAGGGAAGAGTGAGATGCAAGGTGTCGATATATTATTGAAGCTTATGACAATGTGTGGAGGAATGATTATCTGTGCCATAGAAGTAAGAATTATACTTGTTAGTAGACTTTACAGGTGTACTAACATAGGGAGTATAAATGAAATTTAGGGAAGGCATGTGTCGAAAAAATATCTAATCTAGTGACTAGAAACTTTATGAATAATATAGTATGGTTGATCAACCCATTTGGTGGGAAAATGAGTAAGCTATGGTAAAGGGAGCAAACCATTACCAAAGGAAGATGAGGCTAGTAGAGAAACTAGACAAGGATCGACTGAAAGAGCAATAAGATCAAAAAGAAGAAGAGACTCAACTAGAGAGGGAGTGGGAACATGATCTAAATTGGGCTCAATTGATGGAGGGGAAAGATACATAAAAGGTTGAAGGATAGTGGAAAGCATCTTAAGGGCAAGTTGGCTATATGGATCCTAGTATCTAGTAAAGAGATAGGGACCAGTCATAGCATGATCCATAAGCATTATCCTATGATGTTATTCAAAAATTGGAGGTGTGTGTACCATATCTATCTTATGAAAAAGAGGGAAAATGATAAAATTAGGAATTATATAGGATGGAATATGATAAGATATATGAAAATACTAAAGCAAAGAAGAATGATAACAAATTATTTTAGCATCTGAAGCTTGAATAAGACCTCCTAATAATGGGTCATCTAAGGTATAAGAATCATCATAGTTAGGTGTATGAAGATCAATTACACATGTATGGATGACATTTTCATCCAATGTGGTATGATGAATGGAGTGTTGAGCCTTATTTAAGATGATGGGTATATCATCACTAGGTGGTTGATGGGAACATGGATTTAGAGAAGGTGAAAGATGAGAAATGATATGATGAGAGAGATCAGATGTTTTTAAATCTTGATATTGATATCATTAGGCTCATCATAATATAAATCTAAATGGTTAGGTTGTATATTATTGATGAGTTTGGGGTGACCATGGTAACCTCATGTAGAGTTGACAAGAAATTTAAACCATTGAAATTCATGAAATCAAACACTCAGCAAGGGTTTAAGGGTTATAATTTTGAATACACCATGGTATTAGAATTGTTTAAAATTACAAGTATTAGTGTCACATTTAATCCTATATATTTCACCATTACAATGTAATTTGACATATTACTAGGTAAAAAGGCAAATTCTCTCATGTGATAAGTCTATGGCCTACCAAGAAAGATGTTATAAGATAGAGAGAAATTGAAGATCATAACCTTCACTCAAATAGTGATAGGTGGAATGTTGAAAGGGATACACATAAAACCTAAGGGAGGAATTTTCCTTTGGTCATAACATTGACATGTGCTGCATGTGGACTTAAGATTACATTTAGAGTATCTAAGGGTTTCAATAAAATTGAGAGAGGCAACGTAATTGCTTAAACCATCATAAATCAAGGCACACTTGACTTATATATCACTAATTTGGATAATGATAAAGAGGGGAGTATCATTTTCTTGAAATAGGATCTCATCACGAATCATAGAAGTAATGGGGAATTTGAGGGAGAGAGAAGTGTCCATTATTTCATCAACATGTTTAGACATCTCTTCGCACTATAGTACAATTCTATCTTTTGATCCAGATAAAGTAGATTCTCATCTTACTAGGGGATGATGAGGGATTTTCATTTTGAACATGAACTACATAAGATGATTATGATGATACATAAAAGTTTGCATAAGTTCAAGAAATGGGACTTGAGATTATAGATTAGTAAGTTTTTTAATAGGATCACATTCATCATAACCCATAAGGGGATTTTCGGAAAGTGGTACATAGTGTTGGAGGAGTTTCTTAGGAGGAGATGAGTTACATGTGAATTGGTGTTGATAGGATGTGGGAGGTTTAATTAGAGGATAGGTTTACTGATTGTCTTGAGATGATGAGGTAGTTGACATAGGTTTGGTTTGACATAGATTTGAATAAGTGGTAATAGAAGGTTGAGTATCTTTAACAATTGGTAAAGAGGTTAGAAGTTTTATACAAATGGTATGATAAGTGTTATTAAATTGAGGTATTGGAATTGGTTTATTGAATGTATAAGGTCTTCTTTCCCCAACTCTATTAAGTGAGTTGGGGAAGAATCTTAGATATCACAAAAAGTGTGAGATGATTAGGGACTATGGATGGGATGAGAATTAATTAAGATAAATACCCTTCATGTATTAGTCATTTTAACCACATTTTACTTGGGATTTGGGTATATAATAATATCAAAATTATTGGTATAATTATTAGGCTTATCATTATTATCTTGGTGATTTGGAAGAGGGTCTTTATAGACGGACAAATGAGCATTATCCTGGTTCAAAGCTTGAGTTGTATTTTGTGTTTCATGAGATTTAAAGTCAATGTCATAGGATTTTTTAAATATATGAATGATATAATCATGTTCAAAATTGGGACCAGGGAGGAAATCCATAGCTAAATTATGTAATTTCCTACAAGTCTCATGAGAATGACCCAAACTAGCATGAACCTACATAATTTATTTGGATCATACCATGATTTTATGGGATGAGTGGGATAAAAATCTCATGGAAGAGGACTTGATAGATGACTTTGTAAATCCACTAAGGATAAAGGTTTATGAACATTGATGTTACCTATTGAAGAGAAATGAGGATTAGGGATGTGGTTGGGAGGGGTAGCTTGTTCTAGAGCTTGAATAGGACTAATAAATTGAATATTATGAATGATATCATAATAATATGTGACACCATCATTATTAGAATGATGATTTTTATTTTTGATGAGCATGTGAGTTCCCATACAATGTTAGGATGGCTCAAATTGATGCATGAGGAAATCTTGGTGCTTGGATTGGTCAATAGCTTCTTTCAAAGTTTGTGGAGAGAGGGTCTGAACCTAATATTGAAACTTAGGAGAGAGAGAATTGGTTAATATATGAAATAATTTATCATATAAAATAATATTTTGACACTTTTTAGAGAAGGCCTTCCACCAATTGATGAAATTTTATGTGATTTTTGTCTCAATTTTATTGTAATTGATAAAATGAGCCAAGGCATTTTTAGGGAGATCACTAGTTTTAAACTCTTGGACTACAACATTAACTAAATATTACAAACTAGTGATGAAATGAGATTTTATTTGGTTATAAAAATCTAAAACATCTCTAAAGATATTTTTTCTAAGAGCTTGGTATCATCAAAAGTGTCTAACTTGACCCAATCTTTGTATAGATTTCTAAATGCTTTTAAGTGAAGGCTAGGATCAGTTGAATGATTATGAGTAATGGTAAGAGGGATACCTCCTATATATATTTTATTAATTTTAGGAATAATAGGTTTATTTTGAAGGTTTTTGATTTTTTTATTAACAAGAGAAGGTGAGGGATAAGATTGCCATGGGAATCCTGAAGGGGAGGTGGGAGGGAATTTTGGTTATGCTCTCCCCATAGAACCTATTGAGGGTGATCTTGGAAATGGATAAGATGATTTTGAATTTACATTATTTGGTTGGGATTATTAGATTTCAAATCATTCATTTGGTTAATATTTTCTAATAAAAGTTGATGGGTTTGAGTGGTTTTATTTGTATCATGTGAAAACATTAAGATTGGTGTTAGTGGATTAAGTACCACTATGAGTGGTAGCATGTGTGATATTAGTAGTTTAAGAGGAATTTTTAATAAATTAGGCACTAGTATCATGATTTGATTGGATGGAAAAAGATTCATTAGTAGAGGTATGAGAAGAAGCACTAGAGTCATGATTACCATCGGTATCAAATGATGCACTAGTGGATGAATTGAGAAGAGTAAGTCTTATAAAAGGCCCACTAGATGTAGAACCTACCATGTTAGTAGAGATACTTGGCATGGAGGTGGAAGAAATAAAAGAAGAAGAGGTCATAATATGAGAAAGGGTCAAAAGATAAGGAAGAGGTTGAGAGATAGAAGCTATTATCCCAAAATCCATGTGAGAATGTGGGGGAAGGTGAATGGGGCTCCTTGATTTTAGCACTTATTATAAGATGGTAAATAATAGAAGGATCTTTTCCTTGATGTTTAGGAAATTAATTAATGAAGAAAAGCATTTTCAGAGTATACTCTAATTCAAGATGATATTCTAAGGAGAAAAAAGGGTTTTAAACTGAAGATGTATTAGGAGGGGTCCCATAGTTTGTAGTGCAAGTGGCTACATGCACATTGATTTCATATAAAGTAACATCCATAAGCTAATTATGGGAAAACCTATTAGGATCGGTAAGTCTCATCATATCTATTGAGTTTAATTCAATATTTTCCTCAAATAGGAAGTTTATGATGAGAGAGAAAGATTAAAGAAGAACAAGATGATGTAAAGGTAAAAGGGGAAATAAGATACAAAGTCAAACATGTCAATTATGTTTTGTAATCTAATAGAAAAATAAGAGTACAGAGTCATATAGGTCAACTCTATATTACAGATAGGGAATATACCAAATTGATAAGGATATAGATTTGTTTTTTAACATGACTAGTAGAGAAGGATATAGAGTCATGCAAGTCAACTCTATATTGTAGACTGAGATAAAGTAGGTTGAGAAGAATACATAGTTGTATAGTTCAACTATGTATTGTTGATAGGGGAAACATACATTATATAAGATATTGTATTGATCAGAATGATAGTGTGATGAAATATGTATTTTTTTAAATATAAATGAATAAATAATAAAATCAAACACATAAACAATTGTATTAATGTGAGTGATCCGATTAGGGTACACAACACAAAACCTTCCACCAACACTAGCTAACGTAATTTTTTATAATACAAAACTTAATAATCAGAGAGCAAGTAATCAACTAAAAAGTAAATTCTAATTAAGTGGTCATCCTAAGTGTTATTATATTATTAGAAAGTATTTATTTAATTTTGATAGAAGAGTTGGCTGAAATAAGGAACTAAAAAAGAAATCTATGGATGGTTTTAGGATGTTTGGGCTGAAAGGGATCTATGTTGGCAATGGTATAGGCTTGGTATTGGGGCCTACCCCTTCACTTCAAAATATTGTTGTGATAAGGGTGTTGGGTGATTTTACAATATATATAATTAACCACATATTTATACTTGGCCAAAAAACCAAGTCATCTTCCCCCTTGGTGATAAAATCCAAGTAGATAGGCCTTGGGAAGACAAGTGTTTAAATGTGTTTTAAATGTTGTGTAATTTGGTAGTGTGTGCCAAAGATTAAATAGTGTTACTAAAATGGTAATCTGAAAAACCACCTATTTAGAATATGTGAGTTACTCTATGCATGAAAACAAATAAAAATCAAGTGTGAATTAATTACTAGTAAATAGTTGTTAATTCCTTGATGAAGAATAATACAGAGTTAGTTTAAGAAACACTATATGAAAACATTACAAAATAGAGTCAACTTGGTCATTACTATTCTATAGAAGAAATTTATTTTAAGAATATATTATAACATGTCAACTATGTATCTTAGATATAATACTAACTATATAACTAAGTCGACTAGGTCGACCTA
Organism: Torreya grandis; assembly: GCA_037957365.1. Classification (NCBI taxonomy): domain Eukaryota; kingdom Viridiplantae; phylum Streptophyta; class Pinopsida; order Cupressales; family Taxaceae; genus Torreya; species Torreya grandis. Next base: position 23,001 of record JARHVA010007204.1, on the reverse strand, counting down.
GTTAGTTGTAGGGTTGCAGTTTTGAAGATTGTTAACTTATGCAAAAAAAACTAAATAAAGTACTAAAATGACTTACAAAGGAAAGATAGGGACCTTTGGGGATTGAATATGGTTAGGATTTCAAATTTATGCTAAAGTTCCTAAAATGCTACTTTTAAATTTTACAAACCAAGTCAACTAGTTTAACCTAGTTCTGTAAAACTTTGTGTGTTGAAAGAGATTAAGATGACAAAGTCAACTTGTTTAATAGTGTTTTTTGACCTATATGATGATAGAGAGAATAAGTTGACAAAGTCAACCTATTTTACATTTTTTACTTATCTATAAATAAAAATAAATATTGTGTCAACCTATTTGACATAGTAACATGTATTTGATGAAGACTTACATAGATATAATAGAGTTATTTTGATGCAACTATGTGTCAAACCTATGCATAAAAAGTTATAGATATATTGACTAGCTTGATACAATAATTAAAATATATAAAAATATAATAAGATGATAAAAATGATAGTATGAAAAAAAATTTCAAGGGTTAGATTCATGTCGGGTTCACCAGAGTGTATGCAATGGGAAATGCAACATATCTATAAATCAGTCCTAAATCAAAGAAGATAAATCCTACTTACACTTATGATTATGTATACATTATATATTCAAGGGAATTACTAAGATGGATCTACTATACGTAGCTAATGGATCTCTTACCACAATAAATTCAATAGGGAGGGTTCCAAAGCCTCCAATCAATAAAAACTATGTAATGACCCTAGCTAGGTCCTATGTTTTTATATTCACTAAAATAGTAACAAGTAAAGTAAAAGTATAATCTAGTGCTTACCAAATATTGTGTTATAAAGTGGGGGAAAGAAACATTAAAACTAAAAATTCATAGAAGACATATACTCACATCAATGTATATAAAATCCTAATGCATGAGAGAAAAGTACAAATGCATATCTATCTACTCTTACAAAGGATAAAAAAGTTAGGAATACTTACCTTTAAAGACAAACCCACTAAGCCTCACTCTCTCCCTTGGCCTAGGTTCTTCACAAGAGGTTGTTGTGGTATGTAAGGATGACAAGCATAAATAAGCTCTAGGCTACACAACCTATCAATGCATCCAAAAGACTTCTCCACAAGACAAGATCTATATCTCTAAATAAATTATGAAACCTGAAAATTTATCCTCAAGTATAATGGTGGATAATCAAATTCACAAGATATATATCTTCTTATTTTCTTCTTGTAGAAATTATGAAATGGATGTGTTTATATAGGTAGACCTAACCCTAATTATTTCCAAAAGTTTAGGCTGACAAGGTTGACCTAGTATCATATTGAAAAAAAAATTAGGTCATGGACTAGGTCAGTGAAGGGCTGAACTAGACCCTAATGAGTTTTATCAATTAGAGTACAAGGTTGATGGGGCTGCTAGTGTAATGTAAATCATCAAAAAGGGTTTTATATTAGGGAAGGGATAATGATGGTGGTAAATGACTAGAGGTAGGTGATAAATAGGAGGCAAAGCTTAGGGGAATGGTTTTAGGAGATGGGTTTGTATATATTAAGTGGAATTAAGGAACAACAATCCTACAAATCACAAATGGTCTTCTCACCCCTTTATTAGTGCACCCCTTAAGGCATGCACTCAAAGAGATTGAGACTTGATGGATTCTTGTAATATATAAATTATCAATACTTGATAAAGTTTGAAAATATTATGTGTATATAGATGTTTCCTAATTAGCTTGGGAACAAAGGTGATGATCTACATAATTATTAACTTATGAGGAAGAAGGAAGAAGCTAGAAGAGACTTCCCTTGTTAGGTTGATAAAGTGTGACTTCACTAGACCCTCCTAGCAAAATAGCATTGATAATTATCATGGAATCATATGCATTCAAGACACATTCATCAATAAAAATTTTGTTTTTATACTTCATCAACACATGAGTTTTAGGTTTAGGTAGGGAAGGATTGAATCATATTATGAAGAAGTTGCCTTTTATCTTGATCAAGGGATTATTCTAATGAATTTTGAGAGAGATTACATACTCTATATTGTAGTTTAAGATGAAGAGTGTTGATAAAAAATTGGAAGAGGTTGTCACCCAACATGTCATGCTTATATTTGTGAGCTAATGTTTTCCAATGTTTGATAAAAGTTTGGGAAGTCTCATATTCAATTTACTTACAATTAAATGGGATAAGCTATTTTTAGGTACATCAATTGTTGAAAATTATTTAACCAATGAGATAACTAAGTCATTTAAGCTATAAATAGAGTTAGAATTGAGTTGGTTATACTAATATAAAGTGTCACAAAAAATGTTTTACCTAGTATTTTAGTATCTGTAAAGGTGTTAATCTTAATTTAGTCTGTACAAAGATAGATGAATATGATATAAGTGATTGAAGGACTAATGTCACTTATGTTTATGTTTGAAATTTGAGTATAAAATGTTTTGTTTTGAATATGTTTGATGAATTTTTTAATGGGGGTATAGGGGAATTTGGATTTTTCACTCCTCACTAAGGTTTTTTAGGATGATTATGCATTATCAAATGTCAGTTTTGAACTTTCATCATTTGGGCATTACTATTAGCTTGAAAACTAGAAAATTGGTTCATGTCTTGTAACATGAGTTATTCTATATCAAGAGAAAGTTGACTAGATTATTTTGATGAATTATCTATGTTATTGGTATAGATGTGGGTGATTTAGGTTGACCCATTCAATAAGGTACCCACCATATTAGTAGAAATACTAGGCATGGAGTAAAAATAAGGGAATGAGGAAGTTGTATACTTACTTTCCCCAAGTATCGTATAAAAACTAAGAGTATGGTAAAGAGGCCTTTCCAATGGGGGCCATCATGAGATGATATATCACCATGGGGTCATTATCTCTATGTTTGGTATGTTTTCAAAGGTAAATAATCATTTCATCAATATACTTGAGATCACACTAATCTTATATCTCTCTCATGATTCAAGGTGGGTATTCTTGATGGGTGGTCTTAAAATTTTAAATTAGATCATAACTCTTAAATTGAGTTGAAGTCACATGGACATTAATTATATCTAGGTCTTCTATAATATTATAAGGTAAATGGGTTTTCAAGATTTTATAAGATTTGGTTAGTTTAACTAAATCATGTTGGATTTTATCTTTAGATTAATCAAATATTTACTCCATATTGGAAGAGAAAAGGGTAACTAAACTTAGTTGGCAAATATAATTAATTCAAGAAAATTAAAATTAGACAATAATATATTGGTGGATATAATTGATAACCTGAACTAGCCAAAAATATACTATATCAAGTGGGATGTATAGTAGGATGATAAAATAGAATTATATCAGATTGGATGATAATTTGGGAGAAAGGAGGGATAATTTTTTTTATCTAGTTGGCTGATGTAGTCACGGAGACAACAAAACTATACTGTTCTAGTTGATGCAATGTTAAACATAATGAATTATATCACACTGGCCAATGTATTTCACAATACAACATAAAATGGTATCGAGTTGGCCGATATAGTCTATAAAAAATAAACATAAACTTTAGTTAACAACTTTTTAAAAATAATATAGGGAATTATACTAAAATTATTTGACTAATTTTTAAACTCTCATAAATAATGATCCTAGTTGTAATATAGTGAATGTGGATGTGAAGGCACTGACCATGGAGGATTACATTGTACCTATTTCCACATTATCTCATCTCTAAGGTACATTGAGAGTAAATTACTAGTGGTAACTACTTACCAGTGCACTATAGAACCAAATTTATGGATAGCTTCCTATAGTTTAATAAAAACATTAAAATCCTAGGTGTTTTCAATATACCATGAGGTATGTGGAAATTAAATATATGTATAATTATGATTAATGGATTGAGTATTAGGGTAGTATCCATTGAACCACAATGTGAATATTAAAAATAACACTTGGCCTATAATGACATCTCCAATATAACTTTAATGTTAATAGAACTGAGTTTATAGGTATAAAAAACTAAAAATAAATATCAAAAGCTAGATTTATAGAATGCAATGAAATTAAATAGGAAAATAAAATGGTATCAGGATGGATGATATAGTTGTAATCTAATAAACTTAAATTAAAAACACATAAATGTGTTAAGATGAGTGATATAATTTTACAAAAACACTACCTATATCAATCTAGTTGATACAATCGAGACAAACACATAATGATATCACACTAGCCAATACCATTCATAGATAGGAAAACAATTATATCAAGTTGGCTAATACATTTAGCCTAATGATTCAAAATATTTTACTAAGATAATAGTCCAAATGAAGGTAGAATAATATTCATGTTAGATTCACCATAATGTATGCATAGCATAGGATGAAATATACATATCCTTTTCTCTCAATAGACTAGAACTTGAATAAGTTAAATCAAATAGATCATGTGATACTTAGACAATCTAGTAAGGACTAAATGAATTTTGAATATATAATACATGGTAACCTACAATGTGAATACCAAAGTTAAAGGGTTCCAATACTAATATTATGTCACAAGGATGAAAATATCATTAGAATTGAAAAAAGTATATCATGATTGTAAAAAAATGATTATACTAAGATAAACTAAGAATGGGTTATAATTATAATAAAAGATAAGGTGCCATGGTCAACCAAATGGGGGTTTAAGAAACCTAAAGTTATTATGGCAAGTCAAATTAATCCTATAGCCACATCAACGTATTTGATGTGGATAAGGCATAAACAAGGATACTCATATATATATTTGAAACACAACAAGCAACATCTAATATACTAAGTAATAAGTGAAAGAGTATAGGGATATAATAGACTTACCTTCAAGTGGACCCATAAATGCTTTAATATCCCCCTTGGCTCATATGGAGCTTTATAATATATGTTATAGGGTGAATACTTTAAATGTTTGTATTAAGACCCAATATATCCTAAGTTAGGAACTAATAATGATTCCTCCTATTCATATTCATAAGATAAGACCACTTAATATAATATTCTACACCACTAACTCTCCCAAATGGACTTATGAAAGAATTGTGAGCAAATCTAAAATGAATAATGTGTGTATGATATGAATGAAATATGACCCCTATATGTATTAGTCCAACACCCAAAACCAATCCTAATTACTAAGCATACAATATCAGTCCAGTGGTATAGTTTAAAGAACTTGGCTAATATAGAATTCTATCTGCCAAGCCAATACAATACATATGTTATAAGACACACTTGTAATTATATTAAGTTAGATGATATAGCAAAAGAAGGCTAGTGATAAAATACAAATATTATTGGATAAGTCAATACTATAGAATATATGGAAGCTATAAAATATGGACAAGATACATACATTAAAGGTAGATGGATAGACACCTAGAATAAGTATAATTGATAGTATAAATGGTGTAATCATTATAGAATAGAAACATATCTTGAAAATCACCACAAACCTTTCTAACTGCATTCCTTATACACCCTTTAAGGCATTCAATTAAGGATATCAATTCACTAACATGCCTCTATAAGAGAAAATGTTATTAAATGATAAAATGAAAACTATTATGTGTATATAAACCTCTTAGACCTTTTATCTCTCACTCATTCTTTCTTCCTACCTTCATCTACAAATCTGACAATATTCCTTTTCTTTCTTGATGGTTTTTGAATGGGCCTTGAATCCCATATTTATAGGCCTTGTAAATTGGTCAAAGGAATTATTCCACCAATTATAAATCTACCAAATTAATTATTTATCTATCGATGTTTCTCGGCTAGATCAAATGGTGTGGATTCAAATGCAATCTAGTCTCCAAAATCCCAACTATTTGATTTTATTGCATTAATTTATATGTTCCCACATTTAATGATAATATATTATATTTAAAAATTTATGGAAATTCATACCTCTTAGAGTGATGGGGCATCTAGGTCAAAAATGTTGATTTCCTAGTATCTTCCATCCTTTTCTACACACTTTGTGCTAAAATGTTCATTCACGTACTAGAGGGACATGTACAAACATGGGTTTGTGTATGACTCATATGTATAAAAATTTCATACAATTATTATTCACTAATTAACATTTTATTTATTAAGCACACCTAAGTTCTTGAGTTCCTTTACAAAATTACACTTAGTTATCCAAAATTATGCAATATTATTTTGCACCTAGGATGCTCCTACATTAGACACCTTGGGTAATTGAAATGTGAGATCTAGATAAAAATTAAAGACTAAAAGATCATGTTCATAAAAACCAATATATTTAAGGTCTATCCATGATGCATATTCTACTACATGATTCTTCCAATTTACTATGTACTTGTATTTCTTTTTACACATCCTTCATACTAATTTATTGTCCAAAATGGTCTTTCTCTCTACTCTATTTTTATATCAACCATGATTTCCAATCAATAATATTCACCTAATACTCTCTTCCATATACCTTGTAGAAATTATATATTTAATATGGGTGATATATCCATCCCTTTCAACAACTCAATCTCATATATATTAGCTTAAAACTTGCACTACAATCTATATGGTCCTATATTCTTTAGTTACAACTTATTGCAAGTTCCTTTGAAAACCTTTCCTTGTGAAAATGTGACAATAAAAGGTATCATACCTTAAAATAATTTCTCTTATACCTCTCATATGTACCGTAATCATAATTTAATCTACTTTATTCTAGCCTACTCTCACCTTCTTGTGTAATTTGCATATATATATTCTATGTAATCTTCTACCTCTATGCTTACCCCATGAATTTAACTTAACTTTATCAAATCAAAAAATAATCTTGGACTAATTACACAAACAATTTGGAGAGGCATTTTCCTAGTACTCATGTTCATAAAGTTGTTGAATGTAAATCTACCTTACACCAATACCATGTCCCATTGTGATGGTTTGTCTCCTATTAGACATCTCAATAAATATCCAAGGCTTCAGTTGATAATGTTAGTTTTTCCATTAGTTTTTTCATGATACACACAACTATAATTTAGTTTTATTCCTAATTTAATACACAAAATTTACCAAAAATGTCTTGCAAACTTAATATCCCTATCCAACACTATAATTCTTGTAGTCCATGTAATCTCACTACCTCCCTGAAGAACAAGTTGGTTATGCTTGTTGCATCACTAGCATTATTACAAGCAAAGAAATGTTCCATCTTGGAAAATTGATGAATCACTATAAAAATGGAGTCATTGTCTCATTTTATTCTTGGAAATTTAAACACAAAATCCATGCTTATGTCCTTCCATAACTTCTATGGTATAGTTAAGGGTTGGTACAAACCCATTTTATATATTCTCCCTTTTTCCATGAATAAAACATAACAACCTTGCACATATATTTGCATATATATTCCCATATTTATCCAATAATCACTCTCAACCAATAATTTCAACATCTTATCACCACCAAAGTGTCTTTCCAATCCTCTACTATGATTTTCCTTGAAAAAAACTACATGCATCGATCCCTTGGGTATAAATAATTTCACTCCTATAAAAATCATTCCATATAAAATCATTTAGTAAAGAAAATGTCTGAGCCATGATCCTTGGATCCATACATGCCTTCTATGCACCATTAAAATCTTAAACTTCTAGGTATAATTCATTCATTGATTCAAATCCCAATATTTTTACTCTCATTCTATTCATCACTAGCACTCTTATACTCAACGAATCTAAAACCTTCTTTGATTTTCCATTCCTTTGTTTGAGTAAAAAATATGGCTTTATAAATATTATACCCACTTCATGTGTATTTTGTTTAAATTTAATTGACTATTGATAAATTTTAGTGCTTGATGATCCATGCAAAATATAATTTATTATGACAGTAAATAATACTTCCAATTAGTTATCACTTCTATAATTACATAAAATTCATTGTCATAGATTAAATATCTATGCTTTACATTAATCAAATTCTCACTAAAGTAAGATATATGCTTGGATTCTTGGCTCAATACTATGTCAATGATTATTACACTTACATTTCAATCCACTTGGAATACTTTATTGAAATATAACAATGACAACACTAGTTATTATATCACATTCCTCTTCAACTCTTAGAAACTATGCTCTACTTCCTCTAACCAAGTGAATGATTTAATATCTCCTTGCATTGTATCCATAATTTATTCACATGTCTTATTAAAGTTTATAATGAAAATTATATATAATATTTTTATAGCATGAAAAATTCATGCTTCAAATGAAATTATTAGTGATGGTCATTCTAATATTGTGTATACTTTCTTAGGATATATTTTTAGCCCCTTCTTAGATATTATGAAACCCAAGTATACAAGATCTTATTTCATGAACCTTCCCTTATTCACAATGGTAAACAAATTATCCTCATGGAATCTCTATAATACATTCCATAGATTCACCATATGCTCTTATTTTATTTTTTTGAATAATAGAATATCATCCACATACATAATGGCTTACTTCATAAGATTGATTAGTGATTCAAGTAAATATAAGGATATAGAGAGGAGAAAAAGTTTTAATAGTGTTTTTAGGTATGAATATCCCTCTCTAAACTATATATGGGGTGGGGTACTCACATCGACAACATCTATGCCAAAGAGGTTAAGGGGGAGGAACTTGATTGTCATAAATCTAGGGCCCCTATATAGATATGGGGTATATATACATATAGGTACCTACCTCTCTAGGTGTCCCATAGATAGAATATAAGGGCTATCTATAGAGGGGTAACTATGATATAGCCTAGCCTAACCATTTGACTATCTATATATATAACCCTATATATAAAGGCAAACAAGACTCCCATGAATGGATTTATCATTTCATTCATCATACTCATAAACTTAATTCCATAAACACATGACTAACCATTCATGTAGTCCTTCCTTTATCTTGAATGTTTTATTCCATTCATATCCTCTATGGATTTTGATCTAGTGATGCCCACTCTTTAGATCAATATTTTTAAAGTACCTTTCACCACTCAAAAAATCCATCATGGCATCCATACACAAAAATGAAAACTTATACTTGATTTTGATTATTTTAATGGCTCTTGAATCTATGCACATGCACCATTCTCACCCTTTCCTAAGTGCTAGAACTTCATGAACTATTCATGAGCTCAAAATCTCCCTTGTCATTCATTTTTATTATAACTAATGTACTTTCCTTTGTACTTATTTATTTTCCACTGGTGTCATCCTATGCATAACCTTTTTTTGTCAAGCTCACTCCTAGAATTATTTCCATGTGATGACTGATGATACTTATTAGTGGTATCTTCTTTACAATTTTTTTTGATACAATGTCAAAAAACTCATCTAATGATTATTTATTTAGGTAAAAGTTTCTCTTTAGTTTTTTTGGATTTTATGCCAACTTATTGTGCCATATTTTATACAAATGTAAAACATGCATTCTCTTGTGCCACTTATCTTGGGAAATACTATTTGACACCATAATATTGTTTTGAAAACATTATTGTAACCTATTTGTTACTCATAATTTAAGGGAATTAGGGTATAGTTTATCCCATAATTTTCCATCATGGATTGTCTTGCAATCATATTTATGAGGTTTGCCTAGAAGTACAAGGCATATTCCCTTGGAATTACATCACACTACACTTCATATTGATATGGTCCTATTGAGAACTTCACCAAAAATTGATTATTGATCTAAATGTATTGAATATTATACAAGCATGACACTTCATATGGATTTGGGTGTGCAACCCTCTTCAAACCTAACTTCTTAGCCAATTTGTTTGAGACAAAATTATCTATGCTCCCACTATATATTATAATTCTACAACATTTTCCTCCTAAATTACACATGGCATAGATAAAACTTTTCTTTTATGCTAGTTCCTTGATTTCCCACATTATTTTTAACTAAGCCCTCTTAAAATTTAATGCTTACCCATAACCATGTTATTTTGAATGCTAGATCAAACTAATTAAATCCTCATATCCATGCATGATATGCACAATAACATCCATTATTATACTTCCTTAAATTTATACCTATGGTAATTCATATGCTTTATACCCTAGTTGTCACACCTAAAACATGATCTTATGAATACTCTTCCCATTCCTTAACCAAATATACCTCATCCCAAGGTTTGGTAAAATACACCTTCTCAATGAGCATTATCCTACTAATTTTCATGTTTTAATCTTATATTGGGTATGCATATCACGTATTGATGTAAATTCTATGATTTGTCTCTATAGGTTCTATATTTCAACTCTTATTCTTCCTATCATGAATATTTTGTTGCCTCAAACATTACTCTATCATTTATATGACCGCTTATCTTCTACCTTGACTGCAAATTTCTAATCTTATTCAAATATTTGAACCCATACCACACTTAGTTCCTTTTAGATTCTAAAGTATAATCCATTTAGATATCATGCAACCTTATCATTATCCACCTCATTGTGTCATGACCTTATGGTGATATTTTATAACTCTTTGGTGTATTTTTTGATTGAAATTTACCTTTTCCTAATATTTTTAAGTATTTTGAACATATCCATTTAGTACCCAAGAAATATTTTTTTCTTTAACAACCATCCTATCCCATCTTATTATCTTATTTCCCCACTTTTTTCACCATTAATTTTTTACTTCATTTCACCATATTAGATCATGTCCCTTTAAATTAATTTTTCTATCTTGATGTTCTTTGGATCACCAACATCCTCAAACTTGAAATAATCTTCCATGTCATTAAACTAATCAATAAAATCTTCTAGATTTAGACTTATGAAAAAAATAGGATAAGTCCATCTTTAAACTCTTAAAAATACATGAGATATATCTCAATATCCTCTCCTCACAAAAATAAATTTCATCCTTATCACCTCATTCACCCTAAACACCATCTTCTCCCTTGATGCCTTGTCATTATCTTTAATCATCACTTTTGTCAGCTCTTGGGGTGAACCCTCATCATCAGTCCTCCTTAACAACATCTAAATGTTTTTTAATAACATGCAATACATCTAAGAATTTATCCAAACTTATTTATATAATTACAACTACTGCACCTATACCATCTTCTCTTCTTATAAAAATCCTTTCATCTTAACTTATGCCCTAATGTTTTATGTCCTTATATTACAATACTACATATGAAATATTCATCTTCACTCAAAAAGGTTTTAAACCCACTCTGTACCAAGTGATGTAGGTCATGGTTTAGGTTTCCAATTAAGATAAGACATACCATGTAGTGAGTGATTATCTCACCCTCAAATATAACAAATACCCTCACACAGATAATATCGAGAACTAAAAAAAGATTAATATCTTATTTCAAAAATAGAGTTACATACAACATTGAATTAAACATGAGTTACATGATATGTTTTAAACAAGTCACTACAAAAAATTTGATATTAAAATGATTTATTCCTTGGACTATCATGCTAGATAACCTCTCAGACATTGTCTCTCACACTCACTCTTTCTACCTACCTTTATCTGCAAATCTACTAGTTTTATTTTTCTTTCCCTATGCATTTTTCAAATGGGCATACAATCCCCTAGTTATATCCCTTATAAATTGGTTAAAGGCATGATTTCTACCAATTAAAAATATACCAAAATAATTATCAATTAATGTTTTTTTTGCTATGATGTCTAGGCCAAATTATATGGTGTTGATTTAAATATAATATGGCCTCCAAAATATGAACTAACCTATATGATTCCATTTATTTATGGGATCCCACATTTGATGCTTACATATTCCATTTAAAATTTTTTAGTCATGAAAAATGATCAAAGTGACATGGCATATAGGTCAAATATGTTTACTTTATAGTAGATTTTATTCTTATTTGTGCACTTCATGCCAAAATGTTCCTTTGTGTTGGATGGATATACACACATATTTATTTGTAAAAAACTCCTATGTCCAAAAATGATGGGTTATTTTTATTCATTGATTAACCTTTTCATTTTTATGCATGCTTAAGAACTTGATTTTCACCACAAAAGTGTGCTCAGTTTTCGAAAAATGATAAAAGATTACTTTGTGCTTTGGATGTTCCCATAACACTACTATTTTTATTATTCCTATATCAACACCCATATTTACATATGTTACATCATCTTTAGGTATCGGGACATAAAAAGGTTCCCAATAAACTCATATGCCAATTATTACACATGATTCATATACACCTCCTTTAATTACTACACATGGGCCACCACTAACCTTGCCTAATACATACTCTCTTGAGAAAATTATTATAGACTTACATGATAAGGTATTACAATTAGATTAAGGTATCTCTAGAGATGTATATTTAATATACTCCAAAAAAATACTTTTTCACATGATATATCTGTTGATGCAAGAGAATTGCACCCTTAGAAGGAGGCCAAGATCCTACCTTCTCCTTGCAACATGGAAACTTCCCTCTCACCTGTGGGACTAGTGAAGCTAGAGGGGAGAGTCTCTAGATAAGGGATAGCTCCCATAGATATATATAGATATATAAACTAGGGGGATGAAAAGGGAAAGGAGATTGTAGGAAAACAAACTATTCTAAAGAGGTGATGCACCAAAATAAGTTGACCTTCCCACATCCACACTCAAGATCAAACAAAAACAACATTCATACACTTCAGACTTGGTAGAAGGACCAGGCTACTAGAAACTGGTAGGGAGACTTTCATGAAAACATAGAAATAGAGATCCACCAAGGTGCTATGAAATGCACACTGTAAGTAACTTCTTCTGCTCCTACACTTCCAAATACAGCTCTTCTCTTGTCAGCTACAGAGATGGCACCTTCTAGATAGCTGGTGTGTTGGTGTTGAACTTATGAGAGCATCAAAATACAATGACTAAAAACAAATTAACACTTAGGAAATACATAGAATAACTATCCAAGAAGAGGTAAAAATTGCGTTTATAGATTCAGGTGGAAACTTTAGCAGGGCTGCACCTTGTAAAAATGTGGAAGAAGATTTTACAAATGACAAGTTTGCAATATATATGAGAAGCAAGGAGACCCATTTGAAACTCCTTTTTTACAAGTGGCCAATTTGCATCCCCTCATTGTGAAGGGGAAAACACTGTTGCCGATGTCATCTTTCTAGAAGAGGCCTGCTGGAACCATGCTGTATAATTGCCAAATTTGACTTTGGCATTCAAGCATTATTGTGGAAACATAGGCTACACCTTGTTTTTAAAAATAGATTGAGATTTGTCCCCTTTTAAAATGCATGGGCCATGCTATTTGCTATTTTTTCCATTTGGGAAATTTTTAGGCAATAAATTGCCTTCCCCTTGCCACTTGGACTGCATTGTCTCTTCTGCACCTTGTCATTCTCTTGCTTTGTCACCTAGGATTTTGTCCTTTTCCTATTTTGTCTCTTCTGGCTCCTTTAGCCCTCAGGGGTGAACATTCTGGCAGGTCACTGCATTCTAGGCTTTCTTTTCCATAGTTAGCTCTCTCTCATTTGAAAAGGAATGACTATTTCACTTCACTAACTTTGACATCCTTTGGGATGTCACTGTCCTCGTCACAATGTCAGTCGAGCCCTCATTGGATTTTTGGGAAATTCTTTGCTTTCCTCAAAAATTGTCTTAACATTTCCCTAAGGGGAAAGTGACCCTTTGCCCCTTTAAAAGTGTTCCTTTTGTCTGGGCTGAGAGTCCCTCACAAGGTCACTTTCCCTTTGGGGTCCTTCGGCGGGACACTCCATTGCCTTGGTTTGAACGGATTACCCCAGGTTCCCATAGACCTTTGTGTCCACAGACAATTTCCCCATAGACAAAAGTCTATGGATGTTTTCCTATGGATAATTTGTCTATGGAAATTCCCCCCGGCCCTGCCTTTGCTTTGACTTAGACTGCACCCAAATTCCTTCAAACTTTTTGTCTGAAGGAATTTGGGACACAAGTAAACTTAAACAAATTTTGAATTTTACCCAATTTTCTTCTTTTGTGTGCCTACCCTCCGCTAGGGCATTTAACTTTGGAATTCCCTTCGGCCAAATGGAGAACCAATGAACTAGGTGCTAAACCAAAAAACCAGGCCTGTCTGAACCTTGAAGATGAACCAAGTGCTGAATAACCAAGAGGCTGAACCAAAGAATTGAACCAACCAAAAAACCATGGCATGAACTTGTGCAACCTAGAAATGACTAGGTTTTGAAAAGCAAGGGAATAAGGTGAATGATTTTGGCCTGTGGGTAAAAATTAGTCAATAGATTGGTGACTCACAGTGGAAGCATGCCTTTTATGCTTAGGATCCAGTTGCCTTGCAGTCCATTGGGTGTGGAGTCAGATGCAACTATGAAAGAACTAGCAACAACCCCAAAATATTTGAGAATCAAACATGAAGCTTTTAACCCATACATAAAGGGAAACACACAAGGCTAAAAAAACACTACTTGTGTAAACTGCACTTAGGTAAGATAGGGAAGACAACTAAAAACAAACTATTATATAAAGCTAACTAGGAATGTTTGCCTCCCTCTTGGATCAAAGGGAAAACTTCTCAAGTCCCCTTCTTGGCAAGAAGACTTATGGTGTTGGGAAAGTAGCTGAATGAAACAGAGAGTTGGTGACCTGCTCTTCTTGCCCATCACCTGAGTTGGCTTGTATCTGAGTGGGTCAAAATCGAACATGCTTTTGACATATATGTACTCTGCTTGTCCTTGGAAGCATGTTGAATGTTGATCCTTCATATTGGTGCTCTTCACCAAGAAATCAATGGTTGTTGGCTCATCACCAAAAGCCTTTTGATCTACACATTCCTTCTGTAATGTATCATGGTCTGATTTGTTTCCTTCTACCTCATTGAAGACTTTGTTAGACTCATCCTCTGCTTCATTTTGGCCTTCTTGAAGAAGGGCGACTGTGGTGATGTCTGAAATGGACTCACAAAATGATTTCTCATCCCATAGAACATCACCTCTCTATTCAATGCTCTCTTCTTCAAGGCATTCATCCAAGAAGATAGACCTCTCTTTTAACTCCTCAAAAATTAGGACCTCTAGATGTTCAAATGTATCCCCCTGATCCTCCTCTAACTCATGGTCCTTAGTGTAGTCGACCTCATCATCAAAAAAATAATGAAGTTCATCAAAATAAAGGGGAAGAGAGCTCACCATGCTTGTATTCCTCCTCATATTGCTGGATCATCTGCATATATGCAAGACCTGCATCTTCTCCATTGCTAATAAGATATTCACAAGGAGCATCAATGATGATTCTACCTTTGTTGTCACTCATGACAGCCTCTTGAAGAACTACAATTTGGATTTTAAACTCCTCACTCACCTCCTGCATAATAGGTTCTTCCTTGAGAAGAGGTGAAGTGGAGAAAACATGTGAAAGAGGAGGTAGTCCTTGAGCTAGAATCAAATGATTTTCCTCCTTCCATTTGATCAACACTTCATCAATATCAGGTACAGCCTAATAACTCTCTTGGAAATGTGTAGGTTGGGTGTGTTTAGACATGGAATGTGTTGTTTGGTCTAAGTTGTCCATCCCACATTGGCTGAGGAATTTCTCTCTGGATTCCAACTTTGTAATTCTCTTGGCCAGATCTTCTTGGAAAAGCTTTTCCTAGAGGTCACCAACATTATCATGAGTAGGAGCAGCCTCAGATTCTTCAAGGTTTTGAAAAAAACCTTTCTCTTCCTCCATCTTACCCCATGATTCTACTATTTTCCCCTAATTTAGGATCTCAAAATTGGGATTTTGCTTCTGTGAATAGGCAAAAACTTTATTTTCTCCAAGGTCATAGGGCTCCTTTGTAAGGTCTGAAGGTTCTAACTCTCTTTCAAGGAGTAGCTTCATCCAAGCCTCTAAATCTTAAATTTTTTTGGCTAGGTTGTCCTAAAAGAGTCTTTCTTGGAGGTCACCTGCATGATCCCCTTCAAAGCTCTAAGCTGGTCCCTGGTATTCCTTCCTCTAATTCAGAATCTACACATCACATTGAAAAACTTGGGGAGGCTGAGGAATGTAAGGAAGAGACTGTTGATGCATTGAAGGAGTCTCTAGAAGAGGGACGTGCTGGCTGGTGGTACTATTATCAATAGAAGATTTGCAATATAAGGAATTTAGAAAGTTCATCTCAATGGAAGGTTGTTCTGATGCCCTCTGGTGTTGGAAAGCTAGGTGCATAGGATTGAGAGTGAATGTATTTGATGAGCTGGAGTGAGCAAGTGCAATCTAATAGAAATGATTTGGCACAAAAGAGGGGGATTTCTTTAGATTAGAAGGGGGCACAAAAGGTTGACTGCCTTGAATAAATGGATTTATCCATTTTTCTCTCTCCTCTTCCATGGATTGCAAGGCCTGTGCTTGCCTAAACAAACACTCCTCTTCATACATCAGCTCCTACTGATATCTATACTGCGCTTCTAATCTATTAATTTCCAATTCCAGGGCTGCTTCCCTTATCATTGCAAGGCAACAAAGAGGGCTGCTTGAGGTGATTCTCTAAAAATTTTGAGTCTGATCAAAACCATATGTAAGAAAACTAGACCCATGATTTTGTGCAAAAGAAATATACATACAAAGAGTGATTTCTGATGGCACCAGGCTACTTAACCAGTAGATTTAACTCAAAGTCACTAGATGCTAAAAATATTTGATTTGCTATAACAGGACCAGCATCAATCCTGAGACCTTACTGAGTTGTCAAATTAAGTCTCACTAGGCATGCCAAAACTATTGATGCAAGAGATTTACACCCTTAGCAGGAGGCTGAGCTGCTTTCTCCTCACAATGTGGAAACTCCCCTCTCACCTATGGGACTAGAGAAGCTAGAGGGGAGAGTCTCTAGATAAGGGCTAGCTCCCTTTGATGCATCATGTTCATTTTAGCAAGTGCTAATATATATATATACATATATATATATATATATATATATATATATATATATATATATAAATTGGGGGGATGAAAAGGGAAAGGAGATTACAAGAAAACAAACTATTCTAAAGAGGTGATGCACCAAAATAAGTTGACCTTCCCACATCCATACTTAGGATCAGACAAAAACAACATTCATACACTTTAGACTTGGCAGAAGGACCAGGCTGCTAAAAACTGGCAGGGAGGCTTTCATGAAAACACAGAAATAGAGATCCACCAAGGTGCTATGGAATGTACATTGTAAGTAATTTCTTTTGCTCCTACACTTCCAAATATAGCTCTTCTTCTGTCAGCTATAGAGATGGCACCTTGTAGATAACTGGTGTGTTGGTGTTGAACTTGTGAGAGCATCAAAAGATAATGACTAAACACAAATTAAAACTCAAGACATACACATAATAATATCCAAGAAGAGGTAAAAATTGTGTTTATAGATTCAGGTGGAAATTTTATCAGGGTTGCACCTTGTAAAAATATGGAAGATGATTTTACAAATGACAAGTTCACAATATATATGAGAAGCAAGGAGACCCATTTGGCACTCCTTTTTTACAAGTGGCCAATTTGCATCCCCTCACTAGGAAGGGGAAAACACTGTTGTTGATGTCATATTTCTAGAAGAGGCCTACTAGAACCATGTCGTATAATCACCAAATTTGACTTTGGCATTTGAGCATTAATGTGGAACACAAGCTATGCCTCTTTTTGCAAATAGATTGAGATTTGTCCCCTTTGAAAATGCACAGGCCACACTATTTTCTATTTTCATCATTTGGGAATTATCAGGCAATAAATCACCTTCCCCTTGCCACTTGGACTGCATTGTCTCTTTTGCACCTTGTCATTCTCCTACTTTATTACCTAGGATTTTTTCCTTTTCCTATTTTGTCTCTTCTAGCTCCTTCAGCCCTTAAGGGCAAACATTTTGGTGGGTCACTACATTTTGGGCTTTCTTTTCCATAGTTAGCTCTCTCTCATTTGAAAAGGAATAACTATTTCACTTCACTAACTTTGATGTCCTCTGGGATGTCACCGTCCCCATCACAATGTCAGTCGGGCCCTCGTTGGCTTTTCAAGCACTTCTTTGCTTTCCTCAAAAACTATCTTAACATTTCCCCAAGGGGAAAGTGACCATCCATCCCTTTGAAAGTGTTCCTTTTGTCTGGGCTGAGAGTCCCCCGTAAGGGCACTTGCCCTTCGGGGTCCTTCAATGGGACACTCCATTGCCTTGGTTTGAACAGATTACCCCAGGTTCCTGCAGACCTTTGTGTCCGCAGACAATTTCCCCATAGACAAAAGTCTATAGATGTTTTCTCACAGATAATTTATCCACAAAAATTCCCCTCGGCCCTACCTTTGCTTTGACTTGGACTGCGCCTGAATTCTTTCAAAAATTTTGTCCAAAGGAATTCCTTCAGACAAAAAGTCTAAAGGAATTCAAGATACAAGAAAACTTAAACAAATTTTGAATTTTACCTAATTTTCTTTCTTTATGTGCCTGCCCTTCACTAGGGCATTTAACTTTGGATTTCCCTTCGGCTAAATGGAGAACCAATGAACTAGGTGCTGAACCAAAAAACTAGGCATGTTCGAACCTTGAAGACAAACCAAGTGCTGAAGAACCAAGAGGCCGAACCAAAGAATTGGACCAACCGAAAAACCATGGCATGAACTTGTGCAACCTGGAAATGATTGGGTTTTGAAAAACAAGGGAAGAAGGTGAATGATTTTGGCCTGTGGGCAAAAATTGGTCAACAATATCATCTTATCCATTAATATAAGGTTTTATATCTCCTAATTTACCAATTTATGAAGGTAAACGTGATCATTAACATCCTTGATTATTTCATTTATTATATTATGCATACAATGACAAATTACTAACAAATATATTTATAAAAAGCCTTAAAGACTATGATTTATGATAGTTTTATGGTTTCCCACTCCAATCATTTAAAGCATTCCACCCTTTAGAAAATCAAATTATATGAAAATTTTCTATCAACTTTGGTGAAAAATAGTCTTATGCACAAATTGCTAAACTCAAACAAGGGCCATATAAGGCAATTAGTGAATATGTTATTTGGTACAAAAATATGTTATCTAAGATGAAAAATTATATGGCACATATTTAATTACAAGATATCCTCACATATTTTTTTCTAACACTTCATGAGTCTAACATGTTTTAAAAATTCAAATATTTTGATGAGTTATGCCATCCAATAAAAGAACATAAAGTCAAGCTCATATCTTTTAAAAAGCTAAAAATTCACTAAATTATCAATATAATTCAAATATAAAGTTTCAAAGCAAACCAAACTACAAGTTCAAATATAGTGAAAGCAATAATGAATCAAATGTAAAAATTGAT
Source organism: Torreya grandis (assembly GCA_037957365.1). NCBI lineage: Eukaryota > Viridiplantae > Streptophyta > Pinopsida > Cupressales > Taxaceae > Torreya > Torreya grandis. The sequence continues at coordinate 3,614 of JARHVA010007204.1, read as the reverse complement.
GTAGTATCACAAGTTCCAATTGATAACTCCACCAAGGAGGCAATTTTTAAGGATACCACAACCTCCTAATGTCTTGTTATAAAAATTACTTGATTTCAATTTCATCTCTCCCTCCGCCATTAGAATTTTTTAATACTAATCCTAATCATAAGGGATTTAAGAGCAAAAAATATTATGATTACTAGAAATGTACTAGGACATTACACAAACAAGTGTTTTAGGATTTGGTATATGATATAAGATCTTATCAAAGATAATACTATTGTGATAAGTATACCCATATAAAAATCTAGACAATGAATTAAAAATTCAAATATAAAAGTATTTATTAATTGATTTCCAAACCATGGTACAACAAAAAATATAGATAATTTAGAGGTACATCATGTGCACAATGTGCATCCACCTCCTTTAACATATGTACATAAAATATATGTTATTATTGAAAAATTTATAATAAAATTACCACCACATTTAGTGATCATATTTTATTAAATTTAAACCATTGATGATGATTCAGATAGACATGCACTCTTTATTTGAGATTATATCATAAAAAAGCCATACATAGTGACATGATCTAGAATAGATCAAGTGAAAATGCATGTACAATGACACTTATTCAAAATATTAGGCACACAAATCAATAATTTTGAGCTACATCAATAATATTCAAAGCATTTTATAGACACACAAAATTATATTGGGAATATAGTGATAACTCTTTAGGATAATACAAAAATATTGGCTACCATTTATAGTTTTACCAAACAAAAGGGTATTTAATATGTTAATAGGATGTCATTGAATACAAAATATCCACACAATTCCATATATAATGCATGAATGTATCAAATATATACATTGTAATTAAGTGATAAAAGTTTCAAGAATTTGATATGGGTATCCTTAACAATCAATGGATTCAAGTGTAAGATTCATGTTAGGTTCATCAAAATATATGTAGGATAAGAATGATCAATAATACAAGGATCCTATAATATAAAAAAAGTAGAATAACATAATACATCCAAAAAAAAATTAGTCCAAAAAGTGGTATGAGGATTAAAAAATGGTCATGTACAAATGAGGTTTTAAGGGATATAATATGGGAATGTACACATACAATATAAAGTGTATAATTATCTAGATCTAACAGTGTCATTATTTATTAATAAATAATTGAAAACTAAATTAATAAGATAAAATATAATGTCACTAGGTGTTAACCACAATATATAATATAAATTTTGTAAGGGTTTCATTACATGGTAACTATATGCAATCATAAATGCATCATGTCTATATATCAATCCTAATTCGAAGAAGATTAATCATGCCATATACTTCCAATTGGGTGTACATTAGATAATCAAGAACATGAGCAATATGGGGATCTATTAGACCTGATTAGGGGATCTCTTATCATGATACGTAATGATGGGGAGGGTTCAAAAGCCTCCAATCAATCATAATCATGCAATAACCCTAAGGGATTTATATGTTTTATATTCACTAAACTAATAAAAATTAGCTTAAAGTCTAATTTATTTCTCTCTAAAGCTTGTGGCACAAAGACAGGGTTAGAAACAATAAAATTAAACATGCATAAAAGACATATACTCATATTAATGTATATGAAATCCTAATTCATGGAAGAAAAGTAAAAATTCATATCTATCTACTCTTACAAAAGATAAACAAATTTAGGAATACTTATCTTTGAATATGAACCTGTCAAGCCTTAATGTCTCCTTTGGCCAAGGTGCTTCATAAGAGTTTTTTGTGGTATGTAAGGATGATAAAGACAAATTAGATCTAGGATACACAACTTATCAATGCATCCAAATGACTTCTCCCTAAGATAATATCCATATCTATGATGAAAGTATGAAACCCTAAGCTTACTCCTCAAGTAGAATGGTCAATAAGAAAATAATGACAAAATAATGACAATAATAATGAAAATAATATCTTACTTCTTCTCTTCTCTAAATAATGACAAAATGTATTTATATATATAGGAAAATTTAACCCTAATATATTTTGAAAGTTTTGACCGATAGGGTTGACCTAGTCAACCTAGTATAATTAAAGACAAAATTTCACTAGGTCATGGTCTAGGTCTGCCATGAGCCAACCTAGACCCTAAGTGAATTTTACCTAAAATTGTAGAAGGTTAACCTAGTTGACCTAGTAAAACTAATATTTAAAAAGGGGCTAAGGTTAGGAAAAGGAGGATAAAAGGTAGAAAATTATTGGAGAGTGTTCAATAGATAAGAACAAGATCAGGTATAAGGTTTTCAAGAGACAAGTGTGTAAATAACAGGTGGAAAAAAGGAAAATAATCTTATGAAGTACCAATGGTCTACCCACCCCTTTCCTAGTGCACCCCTTAGGTCATGTACTCAGAGAGATTGAGACTCAATGGGTTATTTTAAGTTAAAAAGTGTTAGTAAATGATAAAAGTTAGAATATGTGTGTGTGTGTGTGTGTGTGTGTGTGTGTGTGTGTGTGTGTGTGTGTGTGTGTGTGTGTGTGTGTGTGTGTGTGTGTGTGTGTGTGTGTGTGTGTGTATGCCCCACTCGAAGCTCATAACTTGTCATGTGAGTGCAACATGAGATGGTGCTTCGAGAATAGAACATGATAACACAACACTGATGATAAGTAAAATGCAATAAAGATAAAATAAGATAAATGAAAGGACATAATTGAAAAATACATACCTTTACTTACCTTAGTAATATAGATACACAAGGAGACTACAAGAGAAGTGAAGCTATCTAATGTGAAGAACATTAGGTGAACCTATAGAGATTAGTGTAAAAAATAGCCAAAAATTGAAAATTTTAAAAGATAGGAATATAGTAGTGGAAAACATTCTCTACATTTCCATGATTCTAGAACATTTTATATTTTTAAAAATGTAGTAAAAATAAAGATATGGGTAAAACAAGGAATTTGACATAAAATATTTAAATGGGTTGAGAATTTTGAAAAGTAAGTTTAAGTAGGGTTAAATGGAAGTCAATTGTTATTTTGACTTATGGGTGAGAGAAAAAGAGCTCTGAGAGACCAAAAAAGTTAAGCTGGTGAGGAGATGATAGATGAGACATGAGGGACTCCCAATGGTGACTTCAACGTGTAAAAACAGGTAAACAAATGAAGAATCTCAAACAGGTTTTAGAATATTTTATTGAAATTAAGGGGTTTTTAGAAACTTGTGATTTAGAGAAATTCTAAGTAATCAGAATGAACCCACAAAAGTTATTAGGGGTAGGAAAAACAAAGTAAAGAAATGAGTTTCAAGGGATTAGAATAATAATTTTTATAAGGCATTTATAACTAAAAATATAGGGGGTTGGTAGGACCGACCCAGTCGACCCTAGTAGGCTGAAATTTTGTAAAATCCACACTATCAACCTAGTAGGTATGTGCTGACCTAGTGTGTTTTTTAGATTGCCAACTTACTACATGACTATCCGACCTAGTATAAAAATCCTCTTTATCAACTTAGTACTAAGAGGGGAAAAAGTAAAGGGTTTACTTAGTTGTTAAGTCAACCTAGTCAAAATAAGGAAAATTTGGTCAACCTAGTGTTTGAATTAAGTGAC
>JARHVA010007203.1:710000-733920 GCA_037957365.1 Torreya grandis | reverse complement strand
AGAGAGAGAGAGAGAGAGAGAGAGAGAGAGAGAGGAAAATAGGACTAATCCTTCCCCAACAAGATAGATTGCATATCTCCAAAAGTCTTCAAGCTTTTCTCATTGGCTAAAAAATGTACTAGATGATAATAGTTTTTTTACTGATGATGAGTCATGATCCTCATGTGAAGAATATCTTTCAAACCCTAAAAATCCATTAAATTCCCCAACTACAATATCCAATCCCTAAATCTCTTTTCTTTGAACTTTCACACCACATTCCAATTTCTTTCATTGTAAGGACAAAGTCCTCATACCTTGAATCCAAATAGATCCATCACCATGTCTACTTTATGTGGCCATAGGTACCTATTTGTTAGATCTATGACTATGTCAATAGATGAGACATTTATCCATAATCACATATCTACCTCTAATTTAAAAAATAAGCATAGGTCTCATTATAGATTGAAAACCAATCTCATTTACTAGTTTTGATTTAGATATAATATCAATGAATAGCTTATAGACTGCATAGCTTTGTTCTTAAACCATATTACTTATAAACATACCTATTCTATGTTTAAAAAGTATGGAAGCAAAGGAATTATTATATGTGACTTTGAAAACACAAAAAAATCAAGTCTACATGCTCTAGATCCTCCAACAGATGTCTTGATTAAGTTTTGATGGTGTCCTTTGAAATATTTTCCCTAGTTCAACTTTAGGTTGCATTTTATTTTTATTAAAGTCATTTAGCTTTCAAATTTTAATAATCATTGATCATATTGTGTATGATGGATCATGCACCATCGATCTACTTAGACCTATTGATGTCATCAGGTTACCACTCATCATTGGATCTTTGATTTTGATTGAATGCCAATCATTTATCTTATTTCAGGTACTTTTGACTCTTTGACCTTATACATGCCATCAATATTTATTTGTATGAATGAATGTGAGCCATGATATTTTTTTAGTTTATCTTAGTTGAGATACTTGTCACCCATACTTTGTATTAAAATTTTGATGACCTTTGGACCCAGTGTTCATTGTTGATCTACTTGATCACACACTATTAGATCTAATTTCTTGTGCATCTTTAGATCCTTTATCTAATTTAATATAGACCATTGATTTGCTAGGACCCATTGGCTTTATCAATTTTCTCATCATTGGATCTTTGATGCATGATCAAACACACACCATTGGATCCTCTTTTAAATCCAAACAACTATTTTCCGTAGCTTTAACTTTATGTATGTGCACACATCCTTGACTACTTATTCAACTTTAAAGACCTATATATCTAGATAGCAAGATCATCAAGATACAAAAATTGTAGAGCATAATATAGGCATGAATAAATTCATGTTCATGTAATATTTTAGCTTTAAGAGGATTTATAATCATACTTATAAAATACACAAACAAGTTGACTAGTCCATTTTTTCATGGCATCTTATTATGGTCTGGTCCTTCAAAACTTACATTTGCCATATTTTGATTTTTATGGTTCAATAACTATGCTTAGCTTCTCTATCCAGGTAGAATTTTGGTATGTGGGCTAGAATTGGCCAACATCTTTGACAGCTCATAGGGAAGCATTCATGTTATGCTTGAGAACCCAGACTAGTTGTCTTGTTTAGTCCAATTGGCATGGAGTCACAAGCCTTTTATCTTAGCTAACATAAAATGATGCAAGGTTTTCCCTCTAGATAAATTCCTCTTGAATCAATAGGAACAATAAGAAATAAAACAAAGTACCCAAGGCACTTTAGAAAAGGAAACACACAATAGGAAAATAATGTGCATAAGCAACTTAGAGAAAAGCATGAAATTTATCAAATATTTTATGCTTATAAAATCCATAAAATAACAAATAATATTTTTTGGCAAAAAATTGTCTAATTTTATTTAATGATGTGTTTCAAATATACTACAGTGATCCTTCATCAGGAAAAAATGTTATGTGAGAACAGTACTTAGATACTTAAAATCTAAAGAAAAATGGTTGATGAAAAAAGTTTCTAGAAAGGAACAAGATAGTTGTTACAATAAATAAAAACCATAAAACAATATGGATAATAAATTTTAATTAAATCCAAAAACTAAAACTAAAATAAGTCAATTAAAAGTCAAAAATATATAAACAAAGTTATTAAAATCTTCATTTTTAATTTAATATTTAAATTGTTTTTATTTTTAATTTTTACTTTTTAATTTTTATATTTTATTATTATAATTATAATTAATAAACTATTTGGATTAAATAATGTGTATCAAAGCATATTAAAATAAATGATATAATATTAGTATAATAATATATTAAAGAGAAAATATTAATAAAAACAAAAATTCTAACTTAGAAAAAAGATAAACCAAGTCAAAAATATTAAAACACCATTACCTTCTAATAACAAAGGAGAGCAAAACCAATCTAGTAATTTTCATAATTTATAAAATATAGGTTTTCAAGCATGGTTAATCTCCAACCCTTCATCTCTATTCATATAGTTAGGGGGTTTCAAGATTTCTATGGCTTCTCTGATTTTTCTCTTATGGTAGTGATCTTCATGTTGGAAATATTGTCATTGATGTCAAATGTCTAGCATTATTGGTGATAAATGCCCCATTGCATTTAATGGTGTTTTTAATATTCATATCTTGGCTAATGTGTTAATATTTATTTTATATTAATGAATATATATTTGGTTGCATATAAGTCAAAAGAGGGCCCATAGAGAAGTCAAAGAGTCATGGGATAAAGACAAAAGAGGAATGGGATGCATTTTCTCATGAAGAGTTATCTTGAGGAATTCCAAGAGTCACCATGTAAAGATAAAAGAGGGTATGGCACATTTTTCCATGAAGGGACACTTTGAGGAATATGAAGAGTCACCAAGATAAAGATAAAAGAGGACAAGATGCATTTGCTTATGAAGGGTCACCATATGACTTTTCAAATGCAAGGATATGAAGGGTCATGCAAGTTTGGCATCATTTTCCATGAGAATTGAAGGGTCACAAAGGGTTAATGCCAAAGGTCATTTGGAAAGATATAAATAAAGGCTTGAGAATCCATTTGGTATATGCAAGAGAGTGCATGGTTTATGTTTTTTTTGAAGTCATAAAAGTGGGAGATATTGTAGAGTTCTATCATTTTTTTGAATAAGCAACATTAAGAGATAGTTTTGTTTTATAGACAAGATGGGTTGGTGCTCCTATGGGTTAGTGCTCATAAATAGTTGTTTTTTTGGTGCTCGGTAAAGGGGTTGGTGATCCTACAAGTTGGTTCTTACAAACTTTATAATTTGAGTTGGTGTTCATTCATATACTTGAGATTATACTCTGTGGTTTTTCCCACTTTGGGTTTCCATGTAAAAATCTAGTCTCTCTCTCTCTCTCTCTCTCTCTCTCTCTCTCTCTCTCTCTCTCTCTCTCTCTCTCTCTCTCTCTCTCTCTCTCTCTCTCTCTCTCTCTCTCTCTCTCTCTCTCATGTGGTGCATATTATTATTCTAGTTTTATTGCATATTTTGAATGTGTAATTAAGTGGTTAAAGAAAAGAAATTAGATTAACTAAAAGATATATAATATATTGATTTACCCCCCTCTTAGTATATTTCATGCTTAATAATTGGTATCAGAGTAGTTTACTTTTGAAAAAGTTGTACAGCTTGAAGGTACATCATGAAAGCATGATGGATGGATCACATGAAGGTTTTCTTAAAAATAAGGCACCTTTGTTTGATGGGACAAATTATGCTTTTTGGAGAATAAAGATGAAGATTTATTTTATGGCCCTTGTATTTGACATTTGGAAAGTAGTGGTGGAGGAATATGAAGAGCTAAAGACACTTGTAACTACTCCAATAGAAAAGAAGGCAAGTGAAAAGAATGCTAAATCTTTAAATGCTATTTTATATGGTTTATGTGAATCAAAATTTGTTAAATTTATGAAATGTAAATCTTCTCATGAAACTTGGGTAAAACTTAAGAATGTTTACAAAGGTGATGGAAAGGTTTAGCAAGATAAGCCTTAGACTTTCAGAAGATAGTTTGAGAGTTTGAAGATGGAAGAGGAAGAAAATATATCAAGTTATCTTTTGTGGGTTGATCAAATAATTAATCAAATTCAAGGTCTTAGAGAAAAGTTAGAAGAATCAATTATGGTTAAAATTTTGTTGAGATCTCTACCATTGAGATATGATGCAAAAGTTTCAGCAATTAGAGAGATGAAGAATTTAACCAAGCTAAAGATGGATAAACTACATGGTATTCTTACATCATATGAGATGTGCACTGAACAAGAGAAACTCTCAAAGAGAGAATCTACTTTCAAGAAATCAAAGAAAGAGAAAGCTAAGATTCAAGAATTAAGTGATAGTTCTAGTGATGATGAAGATGACAATAGAGCTCTATTCATTTGAAAGCCAAAAAAGGGCATAGGTAAATATCAAGGAAAATTACCTTTTAAATGTTTTAATTGTGGAAAGATTGGACATTTTTTAGCTAAGTGTTTAGATAAGGGTAATGGTGACAATGAAGAAGGAAAGTCTACATACAAGAATAATTTCAAAGAAAAATTCAAGAAGGGATTCAAGAAGAAGATTTTGTATTATAAAGATCCTAGCTCAGCTAAAGATAGTAGAGTCGGTGATTCAAAAGAATAAGATATTCTATTCATGGCCATACTTGAAGATGCCTCTATAGTCAAAAGTATAGATGATCAAGAAGAAGAACAAGATGAAGCTAAAGTGAATCTAGAAGGAGAACTCTTTTATGCCTTAGAAGAGTTAAAATCTCTTCAGAAGAAGAATCAAAGATTAAAGCTCCAGATCGAGAAAAATGAAAATGAGTCAAAGGAAACAATTGAAGACCTACAATCACACTTTGAAAAAGCCAAGAAGAATGAAGAAGATCTAATGGCATAGTTTCAAAAAGTAAGTAAAGAATGTGAAATGTATGTTATTGAAATTGCTTCTTTAAAAGCAGATCTTGAAAAAAATAATAAAGCAATAAATGATAGAGAAACTAATAATTCAAAATTTGAGAATATCACTAATATGTTGGATAAGATATTATAAAGTCAAAGATCAATGTCAGATAAGATAGGTATCAGATTTGAAAAGGAGAAAGGGGAGGTCACTACTTTCACAGACAAAGAAAAATGAAAGAGCTATGTTGAAGATCTTGCAAAAGAAGAAATCAAAAGGGAAGAAGTTAAGAATATAGAGGACATCTCAAACAAAGAAGGATGGAAAGAATAGAGATACAAAAGATAATTAGGTTAGAGATACACAAACAGGTCCTATTTTATGGTTACTATTTTTATTGTAATATATATGGTTATAATAAAATAGAATGTTGAAAAAGGGCTAACAATTTTAGAAATATGAGAGATAGTTATTGCACCCATGCTAAATCATTTCTATTCCTTTACCTTCAACTATAAAGAAGACATGAATATGGTTTTGTGTGGAGGACCATGGACGTTTGGAAAATGCTCTCTAACCATCAAAAAATGGGAGTTGAATATGGATTTCTCAGATTCTTTTTTCTCAACAACTCCCATTTGGGTTAGACTCCCTGGACTCCCTTTAGAGTTCTGGCATGAAGACATTTTCAAAGGAATAGCCAGTTCTTTTGGGCAACTTGTGGCTTTGGACAAGGCAATGACTACCAGAACCAAACTTCAAGCTGTCAGGATGTATGTTAAAGTGGCAGATTTAAATAAGCTCCCTGAAAAAGTGGATCTTATCTCCAAGTTTGGTAAAAAATCTCAAGGAATTTATTATGAAGATTTACCCAACTCTTGCTATGCCTATAAGAAACAGGGGCATTGGGTTAAAAATTGTCCATACAGAAGCAAAACTCATCTTAATGGTGTTTTGGGTGGGAAAAAGCCCACGGTCCAGCTAAAGAAAGTTTGGAAACCCAAAGAGGATCAAGGACAAGAATAAATGGATAATGAAGAAACTAAAGATTTAAATGTTGAGGAGGGTAAAGAGGTGTCTTTTGAAGATCCTAAAGGCCTACTTCCTGAGGTAGATACAAAGATCTCTCTTGAGAAAGAAAATTCTGAGATAGAAGGAAATGGATGGCAAGCAGAAACCATATTACCCACACAAAGCAAAGAAGATTTGATAGATTTATCAAAGCAAATTGTCATATACCAAAGGGTAGAGGATCGATGGAGAGAGGCAGAAGGCAAGGAAGTGCTAGAGGAAGGAGAAATCTTGACTGAAACAGGAAATAAATTAGAGGAGAGAGATCCTCTTCTCTCCCAGCCAATGGAGATTCAGGCTGATAATGAATCACCTTTGGAAGAGCTTCCTGTGAATGTTAATGGAAAATTTTTAAAACATCTTCCATACCAAAGGAAAAGGGCTGAAAAGAAGACTAACACTAAGGGAATAGAAACTATAAGTAACAAAAAAGATCAAAAAATGAAGGCGAAACACCTTGTTTCTATTATGGATAAACCTGGAAAAAGAGATGGGTAGATTTCAAAAGTGAAACTGGATGTTGGCTGTCCAGACAAGCCCAAAAGAAGACCCATAAGGAAACTCAGAGAGCTAGAAAGCAAGCAGAATATAGCTGATGGAAGGCAGGCAACAATTTTGGATTTTACCCCTAAAAAATAGTTATCAATCATTATTTGGAAATTAGGGGGCTAAATGTATAATGATTATAGAGGTAATCTCTGAATTACCTTAGGATGTTGCTACTTTTAGTAGGTTTCAGGAATGTCTCTCCTGGTGCTTGTTAAAGCTTTATCTTTCTTATTTCTGTAATAGGGTTTCGGGGCCCCTTCAAAACCTACTTTTACCATAATCTAAAACAATTTTAAAAATAAGGAGAAGTAAAGTCATGTAGAGTCAAACAGAAGCCACAACTCATTTTTTTCTCTATTAGGCTTTAATGAAGAGGCCATAATATGTTACAAGTGTAAACACTTTGGACACATATCTTGGTAATGTAGAAGCATGTTCAAGTTAATCAAGAAGGACTAGAGTTTTAAGGCTCCATTCATCAAGAAGAAAGTTCAAATAGGTTCATGGCAGAAGAAACAACCTAAAAAATCTATGTTGGTGAAAATAACTTTGCATGTAATAAATGAAGAAATGCCATGGTTCATTGATAGTGGATGTTCAAGGCTCATGATAGGAGAAAAAATCAAGTTCATAACCTTGAAGAAGATTAATGGTGACACAATGAAATTTAGAGATAATACTACTACCATAATTATCAAAAAAAGTACACTAAGTTTGGATAATGATAGAACTAAAACTAAAATTGTTTTGTATGTAGAAGGTCTTAAGTGTAATCTTTTGAGTGTAATTCAAATGTGTGATCAGGGGCACACACTAAAGTTTTATGTAGAAGGTTGTGAAATTAGGAGAAAACATTTATGTGTTGGTTGCATATGCTTAGAGAATAGGTAATAATTTGTATATGGTATCAGACATCAAAGGTCAAAGATGTTATTTGAGTCAGATTGAAGAAAGTTGGATATGGCACTGGAGAATAGGACACATAAATTTTGACAATATTTTCAACATCAACAAGAATCAAGTAATAAAAAATATTCCAAAGATTACAAAGCCATATAATATGCTTTGTGAACCTTGTCAGCGTAGGAAGTAGGCTAGAAGGTGGTTCAAAACAAAAGAGTACTTGACCACTCAGATGCTAGAGCTTGTTCACATTGATCTGTGTGGTCCTATGAGAACCAAATCACTCAAGGTGATAAATATTTCATGTTGCTTATAGATTATTTTTCATGTATGATTTGGGTAATGTTTTCAAACAAAAAATTATAAGTTTTTAGATATTTCAAACCATTCAAACCATTAGTTGAGAATGAAACTAGTTTGAAGATTAAGTGTCTAAGATCAGATCAAGGAGGGGAATTCATGTTATATTAGTTTATTGAGTTTTGTGAAGACCATGGAATAAAGAGACATTATTCAGTAGCCAGAACTCTATAACAAAATAGAGTAGTTGAGTGGAGAAATAGAATAGTTTAGGAGATGGTGACGACAATGCTAAATGAATCCAAGATACCAAATAAATATTGGAGAGAGTCAATTACTACAATAGTGCATATCTAGAATAGAGAATTATTGAGAGTCAATAGTGACAAGACTCCTTATGAGCTATGGAAAGACAAACCAGCAATAGTTGATTATTTCAGAGTTTTTGGTAGTAGATGCTTCATAAAGAGAACTGATAAAAAACTTGGTAAGTTTGAATCCAAAGTAGATGAAAGTATATTTCTTGGTTATTATTACAAAAGTAAATATTAAAAATGTTATAACAAAAGAACCAAGAAAATTGTTGAAATTTTAAGTGTTAGGATAGAAGAAGATGGAACACAAAGAATTAGTGATCTAGTAGACATTCCTAAAATCATTAAAGAGGAAGATTTTAAAGAATCAGATGAAGATGAGAAGAAGGAGACATCAAAACTCCATCCAAATATGTCTAGAGAAATCATAATGAAAGTGAAATCATCAAGGACATAAATGAAGGAATCTACACCAAAAGAATGATGGTAAGTGAATATGAGTATGTTAATTTCTCTTTATTATCCAAAATTCAGTCTAGAACTTTTTTAAAAGCTATACATGATAAGCATTGGGTTAAGGCAATGGATGAAGAATTATATTAGATAAAAAAGAATGATACTTGCGAATTAGTGCTTAGACTAAAATATCACAATGTGATAGGAATAAAATGGGTTTATATAAATAAGTTGAATGAAAATGGAGAAGTGACTAGAAATAAATCAAGATTAGTATGCAAAGGATATGCTTAGATTAAGGGAATAAATTTTGAAGAAACTTTTGCACCAGTGGCAAGGCTAGAGGTTATTAAAATGTTTCTTGCATATGTAGTCTTTAAAATTTTTAATGTGTTTCAGATGGATGTCAAATCTACCTTCCTAAATGAGAATCTAGAAGAAGAGGTCTACATCAAGAAACTTGAGGGATTTATTCTCTCAAATATTAGTATCCATGTATGCAGATTAAATAAATCACTAAATGGATTGGAACAAGCTCCCAGAGATTGGTATGCAAGACTTGATAGGTACCTATAGGATCAAGGTTTCAAGAGAAGATTTGTTGATAGTAATCTCTACATCAAAATATAAGGCGAGCATCAATTGATTATTGTGGTATATGTTGAATTCCAAAGGTCATTTTGAAAGCTATAAATAAAGGGTTGAGAAATCATTTGGTATATGCAAGAGAGTGAATGGTTTGTATTTTTTTTCAAAGATATAAAAGTAGGAGATATTGTAGATTTTTATCATTTGTTGAGTAAGTAACATTGAGAGATAGTTGTGTTTTATACACAAGAGGGGTTGGTGCTCCTGTGGGTTGGTGCTCATAAATCTTTGCAAGGTGTTAGTGTTCCTATGGGTTAGTGCTCACAAATAGTTGTTGTGTTGGTTCTCGACAAAGGGGTTGGTGATCTTAAAATTTGGTGCTTACTAATTTTGTAATTTGAGTTGGTGCTCATTCATATACTTGAGATTGTTCCCTATGGTTTTTCCCACTTTGGGTTTCCATTTAAAAATCTATTCTCTCTCTCTCTCTTGTGTAGTGCATATTATTGTTTTAATTTTATTGCATATATTGAATGTGTAATTAAGTGGCTAAATAAAATAAATCAAATTAAGAAAAATATATATAATATACTAATTCACCCCCCCCCCTCAGTATATTTTGTGCTTAACACTTCAATAACTAAAATTCTGGCATCCTCAATATTGATAACATGTTTTGACTTGAAAAAGTGTTCTACAAGGGCTGATTTTTCTTTTCTTTCAAGATTAATATCAGTAGAATTTTCCTTATTTCTATTTTTTACTGATCTAGCTATTTCCCCAATGTATGCAATCCTACAATAGCAATCAACCCTATAGACACTACTCCGAAAGTTTGGATCCAACTTTTCTTTGGTATAACCTAACAACATGCATAATTTATTGACAAGAATGAAAGTGGAGTGAATGTTTTGATGATTAAGAATTTTATCTAGTTTACTAGAAATGCCTTCAACATAAGGTAAATAATAAATAGTACTTTTAACTAAAGACCTATTATATTTGTTTCTATTAATGTTTTCTTTAACTTTCTTGATAGACTTAGATATTTATTTACATGAGTATCCATTCAACTTAAAAAATTTATTAAGATACTTGATTTTAAGATCAATGTAATCATCACAAATTTTATAAGATCTAGTTATTAGAGTTTTTATGACCCTTGATTTTTTAGCAGGATGATGATGGGAAAAGGCATATAGGTAAAGGTCTGTATGTGTTCCTTTTTTATAGACCTTCCTAGCTAATGAACCATCCTCTTTGATCAAGAGGACATCTAAAAAAGGTAGATGGTGTTATATGTCTATTTATTTAGTTAATTTTATGCTAGGACAAATATTTTTGAGGTGCAAATAGAAATATTCTAATTTATCTAAGCCATGTTTCCAGCACATGCTAGTTTCATCAACATATATTTTCCACCATTTAGGTTTCAATGGAAAAGAATGAAGAGCAAAATCTTCAAATTTTTCCATAAAGAGGTTGGAAACCATAGGAGAAAGAGGAGATCCCATGGCCATGCCTTCACATTATTCATAAATGATACCTTTAAAGGATAAAAAATAGATTTCAAACATAAAGCAACAAGTTCTCTTGTTTCCAAGTTTGTGAGATTGTGGACTACTTCCATCATTTCATTGATATGAACCTTAGTAAAGAGTGACACCATATCAAAGCTTATTAACAACTCATTGCTTTCAACCTTCCCCCTTATCCTTGTGAAAATTAGAACTGATCATGCTTAGAGTAGCATGCTTATAGGTTCCTAGAAAAAGGACATGTTCCTTAATTTCTTCTTAATATTTGGTTATGGCATTGAATTTCTCTCATAACCCTTCAAATTTTCATTGGTATGTTCATCAAAATAAATCTCTTGATCATTTGATATGTCTCTTTCATCAACCTTACTCAATATTTCATCTTGATTTTTGACTACAAATGAGGGTTGATTTGACCATCCAAGGTCTATAATATCACACCCATCTTTCTCAAGATCTGATATGCTCTCCTCTTGATCCACATGGCTATCCTCAACTGACACTTCATATTGAAGTATACCAACTTTAGGCACCTAGTTTTGATCCTCTTCTTGATCTATGTAGAATGGACCTTCAATAGTCTATTCAAAATCTACTCTATTTTCAACTTGAGGGTTGTCCTCTTCAGGATCCAATTCATTAGTGTCAAAGCCATGCCAAGAAGGTTGGTCTAAACTTGATTCTTCTCATTCTAAATGAAGTGGGATACCTATTATGATCTCTTCATTATAGACACTTGAACTATCCTCTTCAAGATCACATATGACTATAATCTCCTCCTCTATCATTTGTATAATAGGTTATTTCTCTAAGATGGAGATGGTGGGAGGGTGAAGAAGTTCACCTTGTTTGAAGATTAAGAGGGTGTATTTCTATCTAGGACTTTGAATGGATTTTTTGGTGGCTATTAAATTGGTGCTTGAACCTCTACAACCAACACCTCCTCCTCCTTCTTTATGCCCTTCTAAACTAATTTTCATGATAGAAATGAGTATGGAATAGAAACTTTTTCTTCATTTAGAATGGTTATAGGAGAGGGTGTCCTCATAAGTGAGGGAATGATATAATTAGGGTAAAAAGTTTTGGAAAATATCCATGACAAAATGGATTTAGTATCTTAAGTGGGAATGGGTGTAGGGGTAGGAGAGGGAAAATTGATTGGCCTAGGTTTGACATACTCTTTCTCCCACTACTTAAACACTTTTTCAATGGATAATACCCATGCTTTCAATTCTTTCTTCTCAACCTATGGATAGACAGCTTCTTCAATGGATGCCCACACATTTCAAACCTCTTACAAGATGATCCTTATCCCCTCCATGACATGAATGGGGAATTATTTTCCAAGCTTAACTTCTACATTGAATTTCATGATTATTCTACCTTGGTTCAGTATTACCTCTCTTAGTTTTGATAAGGATGGAATTTGATAAGGCTGACTAGGGGGTTGATCGAGAACCCTTGAAGGTTGATATTGAGGCTCTTGGAGGGGAAAGGACACATAATACCAATCCAAATGATCTTACTTCTCTTCATAGCATATCAACACACTATCTGTATTCTAGATCAGGCTTCTCATCATTATTATGTCCCCATTCTTATAAGATGACCATTGTTCACCCTCACAAACTAAACATCAATTCTTAACCAATTGAAGATCACTCCTTTCCTCTTATAAAACATGGATATGGATGACTAGATAAAAATACAAACCCCTACCAATCTCCCTTATCAACTCAATATAAGCTAATAATGCTTACTTGACTCCTAACAAGGTTGTAATAGGATAAGCTTGATCTTGACAAGGGGAATTCAAATACTAATTTTATTGCAAATAAGGATGACTTTGGTCATATGCAAGGGTGGGAGGAAATCAAAGGGCATGATAGGGCTTATAGGATGTTTGAGAGCCACTTAAGGGAATGTATAAACATTATTTGCTTGATAACTATGATGTTCAGGTAGAGAATAAACATACTAATCAAAAGATGATTGATTATACATACTATATTATAATTATAAGGCACTTAGTTATTCTAATTAAACCATTTTATATATTTTTGGAGTCACCATTGATGTTTTAACACTTTCCTCTAAAGGTTGATTGGATAAAGAGAACATCAAAACTCTTCACTAGTTAACAATGTAGTAAGTCCCATCGGGTGTGCCAAAAACTATTATGACATTAATATGCACCCTTGGTGAGATTTTTTCAAGCTCCCTCTAACTAAACCATAATATTGGCACAACTCTAAGTTGTGGGTAACCTATGATGGGGCTAACCCTCTAGAGAAGGTTGGCTTCCTCTTGATGAATCACCTAAACTAATGTTGTCATAAGGAAAAGGGTTAGAAATGGGAAAATGACTCCTAATAAGACTAAAAGGTGATGCACCAAATAAAAATGGGAAGCTCACATAATATTGAACCCACACTGGATTTGTAGAAGATAATTATAACTCACACAACCTCAAAATCAAGATAATTACATAAGTATTTCATGGACTAGGTTTAGGAAGCAATGAATGTAAACAAAGAGGAGTTTTAAGAATCATTGAGAGCTTACATTAATGATAGAAATAACACTAATATAGACCTAAAAAATCTTTAAAATACCCTAAAATAGGTCAAAAATGAGGATAATCGATGCGGAAGATTCTCCTTCACTATTCCATCATGCACAACTCACTCAACATAGATCTAAGGCAAGAGATAGGTAAATAAAGTATTTTATTGCATCAAAAGGTAGTACTTAAAAATGGTTTATAGGATTTAGACTAATCAAGATGATTATATTTTTCAATATCTTAAAGAGTCTCCTACTCTTCAATATCAAAGAGTCCTTGTGAGAGTCTAGAATCTGAGAGAGAGAGAGAGAGAGAGAGAGAGAGAGAGAGAGAGAGAGAGAGATTACAAATAGATAGAATGGGTGATATGTAAAAAGGGATAAGTGAGAAGAGGGAGGATGTTAACCAAGAAAAATATATGTGTTGCCACCTTTTAGTAAATTCTCCACCACCTTTTGGGTCAATAGGACTAATCCTTCCCTAACAAGCTATCCTACATTATCTCCAAAAGTCTTCAAGCTTTTCTCATTGGCAAAAAAAATCACTAGAAGATAATAGTTTTTCAAATGATGATGAGTCATGATCTTGATGTGAAGAAGATCTTTCAAACCCTAAAAATCCATTAAATACCCTAACTATATTCTCCAATCCATAAATATATTTGATTTGAGCTTTCACACCACCTTCCACTTGCTTTCATTATAAGGATAAATTCCTCATTCCTTGAATTTGGATAGAGCCATCACCATGTTTGCTTTGAGTGGCCATAGGTACCTATTTATTGGAGCTATGACTATGTCGATAGATGAGACATTTTTGCATAATCACATATCTACCCCTACTTTAAAAATTGAGCATAGATCTTATTATATATTTAAAACCAATTTCATTTATTGGTTTTGATTATGGATAGTAAGTATTGATTATGACCATGATTGTTAGTTTTTAGTTAGCTAGTTATGTTTTGTTATGATACTTTTTAATCATGATTAAGCAGTATAATTTTTTATAGTAATTTATTATAATTTTTACATGATATGGTCTAACCACTATTCATTTGTACTCAGGTGGATGCAAGATGGATTCCACCCTCCTGACTATGACCAAGGGAGGGTATCATTGGAGAGGATGGTGTATATGGACACCTACGATGAAAGAGTGAATGGAAACATGAAATCCAACACACACCACATGGAGTATAATTTGTTTTCTAAATTACTAGTTAGTTAATATTTCTTGTAGTATTTTTTTGGTTACTAATGTGTTTTTTAAATATTTGATGTGATTGATTATCATGTTGCATATTGATTTAACCTGGTAAGGTGTTTGAATTTATGAGATTATTATATGTATACATTAATGTATCATATGGTTTTATTAGTGTGATAAATGTTTCTTGAGGTAAAATGAAATGCTTTAATTAGTTTACTTCAAGTATTTTTTATTATCATAACATGTGTTTTTAGAAGTCTCAGATGGATATTATTGTGTAGCAAATTTTGATTATACTCTATTAACATGGATTTCATTTTGTCTGGTAACAATCATTATGGACTGTGTAATAGCATTATTTTTATGTTGATTAATAAGTTGCTATAAAACATATTTATTTTTATAAGATTTTCAAATAAACTCTAGGACATGCTTGCATTGGTTGAACTCATTACTATAATTGGATAGGCTTGAATTATCTTATGGATTCCATGATATTAATCTAACAACATGTATGATTGGTCAATTATTTACTTGGAGTAAGGTTTTAAACCTTAGGCATATTAAATATTATTAAGGTATTGAGTACTAACATTGGCATTGAATAATGGTAAGTTTAAAGGCATGGTTTTAAAATATTGATAAGGTGTATTATTTGGTTTTGGCATAATTTTTATTGTTTTTTAGGGATCAAGACATTGGTCTAGGAATATGAATATTGCATGGTCAAAGGCATAAAATATTTTTTGAGGCACGATTGTTATAAAAATTAAATAAACTTTGAATTATTGTTTTTTTCATGGTATTTAATGGTTTATGAAGTCAATGAAATCAGGGAGATTATAATGTTTTAAAATCATTATGTAAATGAGAATAATCAAGGAATTAGGGTAAAATTCATTGCATTCTATACTCTTTGATTCATTATGGAACACATTGATTTGAGTTTTGGTTGCATGGCATATTCATTTGGGTGTTTAGAATGGTTAACTAGAATCATGGAGATTTTGTGGGGAAATCATGCAAAAAAATGTGGCATACTAGTGGGAAATTGATGGAGATAAAGGAAACTAAGCATTATGGAGAAGACACAGTGGAAAAAAAGTATAGAAGGAAATTTTGAGAGGTAAGAATAATTTTTATAAAATTGATACATTCCTTGAAGTAGTGACTAATATAGGCCTGTTATAAATTATTGATATTGTTTTCAATTTTTAAAACATATATTTCTTGCCATGAAAATTTGTTGTGGTATATTATTCAAGGTTTGGGGAAATTTGTTTGGAAAAAATAAAAAAAAATATGGTCGACCCTATTGATGGGTATGGCCCATCCATAGGTTTGATCATATATCCAAATCCTCTTTTCTAGAATTGGCTATGTGTGAAACCCATATTTGCAACTAGGGTTTTCGAGAGATTTTGAAACATTCTTAGATATGTTTGTGACTAAGTGTATTAGATTATTATTTTAATAATTTTTGTTTAAACCTTACACTAGGATCAACCTTATTAGTTTTTATATAAATTCTCAACATGCTTTCATCTATGTTTAAATTATTAAACAAGGAAATTTGGATAGTTTGTATGTCTAGAAATTTGTGTGAGGGTTTTAGCCCTATAGTGACTTTTAATGGGTTTTAAATATATTCAAAGGTTGTTTAATAATGTGTGTTTATTATACTATTATTTTGATCAAACCCTTTATTAGGGTCATTCTTAATAGTCTATACATGAAATGGAAATAATAAATTGAGATTATAGAGTTCATTTGGTTAAATAGTTTTGTAAACTTAATATTGGGAATTAGTTCTAGTTTAGGTTTTCTATTTTAAATTTTTATATAAGGTTAATTAATACATGAACCCATCTACAGGGTAAAATAGGAAGTTCCCTTCAAACCCAAAAACCCATGCCTGGGAATATAATTTACATTGGGTTATAAACAAATGAGAAATTATTTTACTTTAATTTGGTTTTAAATCAATCAAAATATAGACTTAGGGTAATTTCAGGTAAAAAAATATACATATGTCATGCTTGTATTAGCTTGATTCATTTAAATATGGGAATTTGGTTGTGATAGCACACTTAATATTTATAACTAGTCTATTTTTTATTTGTAAAAGGATTTTTTATGTTGAATTGATACAATTAGAAGTTAATATGAATATTTTTATAAGATCCAATACATGTAAAGAGGTCTATGAAAAAGGTTCATTACATTTTTATTTTTGTTTTGGATATGTATCAAGAAGTTAATTAGTACATTAGATGTTGTTTGATTATATTTAAAATGGATTCAAACATTTCATTTTGGTAGGTTTTAAGTGCTTATGGACACTTAGTGTTTAATAGCTAAGGATCGACTCAAATTAGTTGGACATATAGCTATAATTTATATTTACATTATTTGGGAAATTACATTTATGTGTTTAGATAAATATTAAATAACTTGATGATATACATATTTATAAATACAAGTGTGCCTATATATATATATATATATATATATATATATATATATATATATATATATATATATATATATATATATATATATATATATATATAGACACACACACACACATAATGATGCAATCAAACTATTATGTTATTTTAGTGGTTTTGTATGATAAATTGATTACTAGGCGTGTTATATACACATGTTATCAAGTCATATGTTAAATTATTTGGTAATGAAATTTGTTTTTTTAATTATCTAAATTTAAATGAGACATGATTGCATTAACATTTTGTTGATGTTTTTTTTAATTACTATATGATTATTTATAATAATTCTACGTTCATATAAATGTTGATTGTAAGTGAATGATTATTAAATTTGGAATGATGATTATATTTTGACTATAGATGTCTATATATTAAAATGGTCTGAATTTTTTGGACAAGATGGTCATTTAATGTATTTTATTATTAATGGTATATAAAGGCTCATAATGACGATTAGTAAAGACTATGATGTTCATGTACTCATATATGGATTTTTAGCATTAGTATGCTTGTCTGATATTATGAAATTAAATAAGTATGTATAATAGATCTCATATACTTAATTGGTGCCATTAATAGGTAGTTATGAGTAGCTTAAATGAGTTGTGTGTGTGAAATCCACTGATCTTTATATCTAGAAAACTATTTTTAAATATTGGCCAAAGTAATGTTTATAGTTTGAACATTATCATCTCAAAAATTCAATTTATTTTGCATGTATTACAAGATATAATGTTATAATGTATTTATTTATGATATTTTACATGTGATGGTTATCTTAAAACACACAGGATTCTAGTTGACTTTCTCAATTTCTACACTATCACTATCTACCCATCCATGGAGGGCCATTCCCTTATTAGTAAATTATACAATGGATCAATGGTCCATTTTTGATGTGGAAAAGAACTTGTATGATACTCTCCATCCCCTTATATTAGTCAAATAATAGAGGCTTACTCATGATTATTTTTGGATATTAACGAGTTCATTATGACTCACATGTTTTGTATAACATTATATTATTATAATTTGATTATTCAGATATGTATTATTATTATAGAGCTATATGATCTAATGTAAATTTTAAAATAATATCACTTGGATATAAGTTAAATGTACTTATTAAATTTATTTAATTAATAGTGGATGAATTATTATCATAGATATTTATTGTTTTTTATATATTATTTTTATCAAAGCAAATCAACACACTTAAATTTGATCACTAACTAATTGAGTTAGCACATAAACCTTATGGTTTATATTATAGTTATCTTGAATGATGAATTTACTTAGGTATATTTAATTATATATTAATTTATTATTAGAGTTAGAAAAATTAACCTAACTCTAGTTAATGCTGAGGGGTTGTTACATTGTGGTATTCGAGCTGAGGCTCAAATACTTGGAATTAATGAGTCTGCTAACATATTATTATTCTTCCTTATTCATAAATAAGAATGTTGTGTTGAATCCCAATTGTTGAGGGTACATTGAATCCTAATAATGTTAACCCTCTAGTTGACCCCAATCAATTTACCACTGAACAAGCTACCAAACCTGATCAGATTCTTGCATCCATGAATGAGAGTAGGGATCGTATAACTTCCTTGTAACAAGAATTTCATGGCCATGTTGAGGAGAACATTTAGAATGAACCTAAATAACATTATACTAAGAATGAAGTTCCTTAATATCCTAATCAAGAGGAGGTACCTCAATATGTGAGAGCACATGTTACTACTAAACTTGTATGAGATATGAATAATGTTAATCCACCCAAGTTAAATTGAACCATTTTGAGAGATGGAGATAAAGTGTGGTTAACTGAAATGGAAAATTATTTCAAGATGCAAAATTACTCTAAGATTACAAAAATAGCTTGAGGAGATTACCAATTGGTAGGTGAAATAGCTATGTGGCGGGAAAATAAGAAAATAGTGATGAACCTTAACTCTACCACCACATGGGAAAAATTCATGACCTTGTTTAGATCATTATACCCAAGCTCTATTTCAATAAAAAGTTGAAAGATTTTCAAAATCTAAAATAGGGAGACCTTTCAGTGAGTGAGTACTAGGAGCAGTTCATGAATCTCCTAAAGTACATTCTATAGTATCAAGAAGACCAAAGGTTTTACATCAAAAAATTCATTATGGGATCAAAACCCCAAATTGGGTGTGAAGTGTATGTGCGTGGGACATCTACTATGGATCAAGTCTTCAAAATTTTAGCTAAGCATTAGAAAAATTTGAAGTCACTTACTCAAGTCATATATAAATTCAATAAAAAGTTGGGAGGTCCTAAAATGACTTTCAAAAATAAGAATTGGAAAAGTAGTGAAAACTCTAAAAACCAGCTCAATAATCAGAATGCCAAGTTTAGTAGTTATTAAGGGAATAGGAAACTAGGTAATGGTTTCAAAGGAGGTTTTAGAGGGGATTAGCAATCTGATAAGAAATGACCATCTGGCATATATTTCAACTTTGGAGGTGATCATTACACTAGGGAATACACTTGAGATAAATTATATGGTAAGAATAAGGGTTTCACTCCACAATAGCGATGTTTTCATTAAAGGATTCAGGAAGTTGTTGACAACCAATAAGTCAAGTTTTAGGTTTCTCCTCTTGAACTATCAAGTACATTATTTGGTCAACTAATTTTAATTTTGATTGACATTAGAGCTACTAAATGTTTTGTTACTCCTAGTATTATTAACAAGTTATCTAGGAAAGTTGGCCTTATGGCAAATGCATGGTCAATTCAATATGGGAACAAATCCAAGGTTAAGGTCAATAAATATTTGGTTTAAGTTAAGACAAAGTTAATATACTTCACTATGGTATTGAATCTATTTTTATCTCTTTTGGGGTCATATGATGTGATCTTAGGAGTAAATTGGTTATCTCAACATAAAGCCAAGGTAGATTATCTACTTAAAAGGGCTTAATGTCTAGATGATTTGGGTAATCAATCCCAAATTTAGGGAGAAATGAGGGAGATTAAAATAAGGTAGATTTATATAATTTAGTTGAGTAAATATCATAGGAAAGGGTGTTAAACATTTATTATAAAATAAAATGGGATGGAGGAATCAAAGGAGCCTTCTATTGAATATTATCCCTTTTTCTAGTATTTTTTAGATGTTTTTCTTAAATAATTAAGGGGTTTACCTCCTAACAGATAATTTTATTTCTCAATTGACATCATTCTAGGTTCTAAACTATAATCTAAATCCACCTATATAATTATGACAATTGAGTTAGAGGAGTTGAAGTCTCAACATCAAGAATTATTATCTAAAGAGTTGATTCAACCAAGTGTGCCACCATGGGGTGTACCAGTTATGTTCATTATGAAAAATGATGGAACCCTTAACTTGTGTATTTATTATAGGATGTTCAATAGGGTGATGATCAAAAATAGGTATCATTTACCTCACATTGATGATATTTTTGATCAAATGTGTGGAGATTTAATTTTTGTCAAAGATTGATATTAGAGTAGGATATCATTAGTTAAGAATTCATGAAGAATACATTACAAATACTACCTTAAAAACTTGACATGGCATTATGAGCTCATAATTATTCATTTTTGGGATAATAAATGCACTTACAAATTTTATGAATCTCATGAACAATGTGTTCAAAGATTACCTAGATCATTTTCTGTTAGTCTTTTTACATGATATCCTCATCTATTCTCACTCTAAGGAGGAACATATAGAGAATTTGAAGTTAGTACTGTAGTGGTTTTAGAAATATAATATTTTTGGAAAGATTTAAAAGTGTGCCTTATTTCAAAATAAGGTATAGTACCTTGGGGACATTATATCTACAAAAGGAATATATGTGGATCTTTTGAAAATTAAAGACATTATGGAATGGCTAGCACCTAAAAACATCCATGAAGTTAGGAGTTTTATGGGTTTGGTAGGATATCACAAGAATTTTGTTCCAAAATTTTCTAAGATTTCAAATCTAACTACTTCTCTTTAGTGGAAAAATCAAAATTTTAGGTGGTTACTAAACTGTAAGGAAGCTTTTCAAGAACTAAAAAGAAGACTTACCTTGGCACTAGTGTTGAGAGTTCCCAATCCAAATGGTCAATATTCAATAAAAATTGATGCTTCAAGAGATGACCTTAAAGGATTTCTAAAGAAAGATGGTTCTATTGTAGCTTATGAGTCTAAAAAGTTGAAACTATATGACGAAAATTATGCCTTGAATGATCTAGAATGGGTTGCAATTTTTCATGCCTTATAGGTTTGGAGGCATTATCTATTTTGAAAATTGTTTGATCTCAAGACTGATAACTTGGGACTCAAGCTTGCCTTTACCCAACCTCACCTAAATTCATAATAGATATAGTGGTTAGATTTCTTTTCAGATTATGAATTTGATATTAATTACATAAAAGGCAAAGAAAATAGGGTTGATGATTCCCTTTGCCATTAAAGGTATATAGTAGTTTTGGATACTATCAGGAGTAGTTTTCATGATCAAGTGGTTAAATTTTCTCTAGGAGGTGAATTTTACAAACAAGTAAAGCTATATTGGCTCAAAATGATCAAAATCCTAAGTATAAGGGATTCAAGTTTGAGGATGATGGTTTGTTGATGTACAAAAGACATATTTATGTACTAGATTAGAATAATTTAGGTAGTGTAGTACTTAAATAACTACACAGTGCTCCTTATTCAAGCCACCTAGGTGTGACTAAGTTCTTAACAGAGTTTACGACATTATATTTTTGAAAAATAATCAAGAAAGATGTAGCTAAAATTATTTTTAGATGTTTATAATGTCAGAAAGTTAACGCTAAACATGTGTCTCTAGTTAGGTTTCTATACTTGCATACTTTACCAGAATGGAAGTATCAGATCATTAGTATAGACTTTGTCTAGAGTTTGTTTATGTATCAAAACTAACATAACATGATTTTGGTGGTTGTTGATAAACTCACCAAGGTAGCTCACTTCATTCTTAGTAACATTTTAGATGATGCACCTATTCTTGTGAAGAGGTTTATGAAATAAGTGTATAGGTTGCACAGGTTTCTAAAAAATATTATTTTTTATAGGGACCCAAAAATGACTTATAGGTTTTGGTTGACTCCCAATTCAGCTTTGGGTACTCATTTGAACTTCAGTATAGTGTACCATCCAAAAATAGATGGACAAATAGATAGGGTTAACCAAGTGTTATAATATATTTTGAGAATGTATGACATGGATCAATAGTATAGGTGGGAAGAATACTTTCCATTAGTTGAGTTTTCCTACAACAACTCATACCAATCAACATAGAAAATGGATCTAATTAAGGTATTGTATGGAAGGTGTATAACACCAACTAGCTAGGATAGGTTATAAGACAAGGTAGTATTTGGTCCAAATATGCTTCTTGAAATGGAAGAATAGGTTAAGTTAATAAATCAAAGGTTGGCTAAAGCCAATGATAAATAAAAGATCTATGATGATATAAAATGAACAACAATAATTTTTAGTTGGAGACAAAGTATTTATTTGGGTTAAACCATAAAAAAATCAATAAAATTTGGTAAATTAGCCAAATTATCTCCTAGATATGTGGGACCCTTCGAGGTCTTAGAAGTTGTCAATCTTGTGGTGTACAGGCTTACTTTTTCAACAACTTTAGAAATCATGCATAATGCTTTCCATATGTCCTATATTAAAAATTATGTTATTGATCCTTCTCATGTGTTGGATTGGGATGCTTTATAGGTTATATATCTTGGGGTGGTCATAGTTAAACCAATCGGAATAATTAACATTTGTAAACTTAGTTTGTGTAATAGATAAGTGTCATAGTGAAAGGTCTATTAGGACCAATTTATAAAGATAGTTCTACTAAGAAAGATTATGAAGAGTTTCATAAGATGTTACTTATTTGTTTACTTAGTAATTTATTGATATTACATTTTTTCTAAACATCATTTTATTTTAGAACTATTATTGAAATAAGTGTCATCAAGATGATGACTAGATTTAGGGGAAGGATGTTACATCCTAATTTTCCTCTAGACTTATTATTACTATTTCTTTGGTTAGTGATCAATTTAATTGATGTGTTAAGTAACTATAATTAGTGATATGTTGATTATGGATAGTAATTGTTTTTTATGATCATTAATTTTAATTGTTAGTTAGTTGTTTATGTTTTTTATGATAATTTTTAATCGTGATTCAATAGAATATTATGTTATAGTAGTTTATTAAGATTTTTACATGATAAGTTTTAGCCACTATTCATTTGTACTAATTTGGATCTAAAATGGATTCCACCCTCCTAACTATGACTAAGGTAGGGTATCATTAGAGAGGATGGTGTAGATGGATGCCTATGAGGAAAGAGAGAATGGAAACTTGAAACCCAACACACACCACATGGAGTAGAATTTCTTTGCTAAATTACTAGTGAGTTAATATTACTTAAAGCATGTGTTTGGTTACTAATGTATTTTATGTATATGTTATGTGATTGATTATCATGTTGCATATGGATTTAACCTGATAAGGTGTTTTCATTTATGATATTATTATATGTATACATTTATGTACCATATGGATTGAATAGTGTGATGAATGTTTGCTGAGGTAAAATGAAATGCTTTAATGAGTTTACTTCCTATATTTATTACTATCATAACATGTGTTTTTTAAAGTCTTAGATGGATATTATTATGTTGAAAAGTTTGATTCTACTATCTTGACATGGATTTTGTTTTTTCTAGTACTAATCAATATAGACTATGTAATAGCATTATTTGTAGATTGATTAACAAGTTATTATAAAACATATTTCTTATTGTAGGATTTTGAAATAAACTCTAGGATATTCTTCCATTGGATGAACTCATTGTTATAATTTGATAGGATTAAATTATATTATGGATTCCATGATATTAATCTAACAACATGTATGAATGGTCAATTATTTACTTAGAGTAAGGTTTTAAA
>JARHVA010007203.1:702500-705000 GCA_037957365.1 Torreya grandis | reverse complement strand
GCTTAATTCTAATCACTAGCTAAATGTGTTAACACCTAAACCTTATGGTTGATATTAAATTTATCTTGATTGATGAATTTAGTTAGGGATCATTAATTAGGTATTAATTTATTGTTATATTTAATAAAATAACCTAACTCTAATTATCCCAAGGGGTTGTTACATGGTATGTCTTGATACCTTTAGCAAAATACTAGTTGGTCGAATATCATTAAGATTTAGAATAAGTACATATGATGCACTCAAGCATATAGTAAGTTGTCACAATAGGATATTTTTTACATTATATCTTTAGATATATGTGTATTATTAGTGATATTCTTAGTGATGGATGCTAGGTTGGTAAAATTTAAGATGCATGATTATTAGACATGGAACTATTATAGTTTCATCGGATACTTTGAGGCACTATGATGCCATGTTCAAGGGTTACTCATTTGTTGCTATTATTTTAATGACAACAATAAGAGATGTTATGGTATAAATATTATATAATATGGTATTAAAGTTAATTTTATCTTACCTTTGAGATGTGATATATTTTTTTCTCTTACATCTAGGAGGTAATTGAGTTTTTCACTATTACCTCTAGGAGGTAATAAATGCTTTTGTTCCTTCTCCCCTTGGGTGGATTCTTAATCCACATAGTGTTCATGATTTAATCTATTATCATATTATTTTGTTTGAATTATTTTCCATTTTATTGATTTTTTTAAGTTGATTTTATTGTAACACTACTTTATTGATTTTGAATATTATTAAATTAATTAACTGATCATTGAATTGTTTCTTTGAAATTAATAGTTACAACTTTTGATTTTGACATTCCTTTTGAGACCACTTGAACTTAATATTATTATTTTTTATTATTATTAGATTGTTTTATTTCAATTTTTAGTTATATTTATTGTACATGTTACTTTCATATATTTTAATTATGTGCATAACTATTACAATTTGTGGGTATGGGGAAGAATAAGTAGTTTGGAATATAGTTGTTGGGTTGAGATGAGAACTTGTATTGTTGGGTTAATGATGCCATCCTTTCCACCCATAAAAATTGGTGGTTACATGATAATATATTTATTCTTGTGAGTTCTATGTATAAAATTTATTGGGAGGTCTAAGGAGGATTAAGGAGATGGTTTTAAAGCATAGTGATTGGTCATTAATTTCAACATTGATATTTCTATATTAAAATGGAACTTGATTTTATTACTTATTATTAATTAATATGATACTATGTTTATGTGTGACAATATGGTTCATTGTGATAGGATGGCTCAGTGTGATAATATGGCTCAGTGTGGGAATATGGCTCATTATGGTAGTATAGTTTAGTATTGTTGAACATTTCTCAATAGTTATCTATGTGAGTATGCCATGATTAGTAATTATTGTTCACCTTATATGTTCTCCATTACACAACACATGGTTTTCTTGTATGATATTATATAATATTGATATGTGTGTATGCATGCTCTTTCCTAGGGTTTGATATCATAATTCTTGTGATATCTATTGGTTTGTGATAAATGGCCAATAGTTATCATTATGGGGAATTTTAGGATATTTAATGTCAACCATATGGTTGAAATTATGGAATAAATAAATTAACATGTTAAATTACATTTAAATTAATAAATCATTAACTAAAACTATATTTCACATTAAGAACACAATAAATTATGGGTGTAGTACAAGTTATGGTCACTTGAGTGGACACTTAATGTATCTTTGGAATGTGGATGTGTTTCATAACATGGGTTTGATTGGTGAATCAATTATTATTATTTTATAAGAGGGGGATAAATAAATATCCCTTTTATTGCATCAAAGTTTCCTTTGATGATCTTAGTGTATTCTTAACACGTTGATTATGTCCATTACCTTATTGATTACCTTGTGCTTGTATTTACATGTGACACCCCTATTTAGATATCTCCAACTTGAATTTTAAGAATAAATTATAGATGAATAATCAACCAAATTAAATTTATTATTATTTGAATCTCAACACATGTCAACAACATAACTAGTTTCATGGACTGGTCCTTGATCAACGAGTCTTAGCGACAAACTTTACCTTTTGGTAATTTTATTTATTGGTGGTTATAAATTATAACCTTACCTTGTACATATATTAAACTTGAATCAATTTTTATGATCCTAAATTTTATATTAAGGTTAATTTATTAAGTTATTAATTTACTTTCCCATCAAAATTTTATTTTAGTTGTGTTAAAAAAAATTGAAACATGTTATATGGATTTGAACCCATGGTGGTGACTTAGTTATGGCTTGGTCAAATAAATTTATAAATTTATTTGAGTTGAGTAAACATATGGGTTGTGCCATTGTGTAATAAAAAATATATTCCTTACTTATTTTCACCCATAATCATTAAATATCTCCCTAATATGCCACCATGAAGGGATGAAGTCAAAAATTGAGTTTAATGTTGTAGTTTAAATCTCTCCAAGCTTGCCCAAGTGGATAT